>JAJQOW010001332.1:0-53825 GCA_037975125.1 Latrodectus hesperus | reverse complement strand
TTATGCATTTCTTGTATTAATTTTAAATTTTGTCCATTTTTGTGCTTTGAAATTTCTTTTAATTATTATGTGATTATCATTTGTATGCATTTTACTTCCGTATCCAAGTATAATTATGCAATACATTTTTCATTTCAGGTCTATATCAATACTGCTGGGCTTTTTATTTCCTGCTTTACTTATTTTCTGTAAATACGTGTAAAATTGTATTTAACTGTACACTTGTTGGTAAAAATTCAAAAAATCGTGTGTCATTTGTATATAGAGATTGTTGATAAAAATTAAATAATAGTGTGTAATTTGTATATAGAAATTGTTCGTCAAAATGTAAATAACCATGTGATTTGTATACAAAAATTGTTCGTAAAATGTATATAATGATGTGTGATTTTTATACAAAAATTGTTCGTAAAATTGCATATATAATCGTGAATAATATACATACAAAGTTGTGTGTAAAATTGTGTATAATTTACAATATAATAAACAAAGTTTAAATTCTGTAAGCAGTTTTTTTCCTTATCATAACACTCATTTTTAATGGATAATCATGTAGCTAACATACATTCAGATGAAATGCAAATATTTTAAGATTCCCCTAAAACATATAAAAAAATTTTGTGAAAGGATAACACATCAATTTTAGAAATATCTTTAACTTTAATTAACAAATTCAATGGCTGAAGTAGTTTTTACAATAAAATTTTTTTACTGTCCTTTAATTTCAATATAAAATTAGCAAATTTTAATCCTGGATTACAATCAATATATAAATAAACAAATCACGAATACGCAATTGTAGCTGCAATTTCGCCCCAATATTTACATGCGAAATAAAAATGACTACTTCGATATAAAACGGGCACTTACCTTTAAACTTCATTCCAATTTTTTTATCTTATTTACAAGATACAAAAAAAGTACTTTTGACTCCTAGGAAAATGAGCCATAAGTCACCTTGGACTGCTATTCTTGATGGATGCTAGATGCCTCCACTGGAAAAAATATTGATTTGTAAAAGGAATTAAGCCACATTTGGTTACTAGATGTCGCCAAGTGTCACGGTCCTATCAATAGACATAATGGTAATTGTAGCAATTGAACCTACGAATTTAGTAAGCGTATGCTCGCTCAGAAAGTGTACTAGGCGACTAGTCTAGAAATTATAGATAATGGCGGAAAAATTATAACGAATTTGGCCCTTTGAACTTATTGGAGTAAGCAGTATGGACCTAAGGCTAGAAAGCTTAGAGATCCCTGATCTAGAAGTGTGCTGCAGTGGTCATTGTTCATCAGTTGAAAAAGTCGATTCTTCTCAATTTCTAATTTTGATTTTGTTTCATTATTTTATATTGAACTTCTGACAACCAACTTGTCTAGTGGTCAGAGTGCCTGAGTGCGGATAAGGAGGTCCTGGATTCGAATCCCGGTTCGGGCATGGATGTACTTTCTCTTTCTATCTATCCTGCCTTTGTCCTTTCCTTTTATGAATGAGGAGTGAATGGTTGCCTACCCTATAAACGGTTACCTATGGCATGTTTGTAGAGCAAAGTCGTACTTTCACCTTCATGGTGCTCTGATTAAAACGAAAGACGCTCCCAAATGTCTTAATTCGTATAGCCAAGGCATAGCGAGCTTGGCTAGCCCAAGTGTCATTAGTAACAACAACAACAACAATATATTAAACTTCTTCAACATATTTTTAGGTATTCAATTCAAAAGTAAATATTAAAACGTTTTCACAACATAGTAATTCTTCTTTCTTTGTCAGACATTTACATGTATTCTATCTCGCATGGAGTGAAGTATAAAAAATATGCGACTATTATTGTTTGTCATTTCAGTAAGAGAATGTTGCGATTATTTATCATGCTAAAAGCAAAAATATTGTTTTTCGACAAATCAAAATTTCAGTATTATTTATTCAAATATTTATTTCGGCTTTCCCATTTGCATGTAAAATGGATTTTCCTGTTCGTTATATTTTTTGTCAGGTAAATTAGTAATTTTTAGTCAATTATTTGGATGAGTATTAACGCTTAATGCTAACTTTTCTGAGTTAAATTTAACTATAAGAAGAGATATTTTAATTACATTTCTCAAAATAGCAATTCAATAACAGTTTGGATTATTAATATTATAAGTTGATCACAATTATTATTATAATAACTATATAATTTTCTAAGCAATTTAGTTCAGTTGTAAATTTTTGTTCACTAAAAATATTCACAAGCAAAGTTAAAAATATTCCAGATGATGATTTATTCCAAAATCATTCCAGTAAGATAGGAAACCGCAAGTAAAAATTCCTTTTTTATTACTGGAAAAAACTGGAAGAATAATTTGGTTTTTTCAGATAAATGCACGAAAACTTCTAGATAATATATTTTGTCCACAAAAGTATTTACAGAATATTTATATTTTCAGCATATTCTAAGCTCTATGTTTTCCAGCTTAAGGGCAAAAGTCTAATTTACCTAATAAGTATTTTCCAAGAATATTGATCTTAAAAGCATTTGCTTAT
Source organism: Latrodectus hesperus (assembly GCA_037975125.1). NCBI lineage: Eukaryota > Metazoa > Arthropoda > Arachnida > Araneae > Theridiidae > Latrodectus > Latrodectus hesperus. The sequence goes on along the minus strand of JAJQOW010001332.1, from coordinate 51,301 downwards.
TCTTTTGAGAGTGACAAGTTTTGTCTTCGTCCGAAGTTTTTGTTTTCACTGTATCAGTTTCTTTATTTAGTAAAAAAACACTTTTAATAATTTAAAATTCTTCTTTGCTTCCGTAACAGATGTGATGAAATAAAATCTTGAATTTATCTTTTTTGATTGTAACACAGCTGTTGTCGTGTGCCAGCTAGGCTGGCAATATGGAGTGCGCTGCTCCACCTTTTCAACTGAACCATATTTTGGTGAGGAGTCCGACTTCTTCAGTACACACTTGCCATAGGGACCCGTTTATAGGGTAGACAACCATTCACACCAGGAAAGGACAAAGACAGGATAGACAGAGAGAGAAAATACATCCATGCCCGAACCGGGATTCAAACCCAGGACCTCCCTATCCGTAGTCAGGGACTCGGGCCACTCGGCTGTAACTAAGCTTCTCGGTCATTTTGAAATAATTCAAGAGTCAATAGATACAAGCTTAATTCGTAATATCCTGAAACATTATGGAATAAAAATATTTAAAGTAAAAAACATCACTTCCTATAATTTACATTGAGTCTTGAAAAATACTGATATAAATGTATTTCGTATGTTTTATTTAAGCTTTTAAAGTGATTTTTTTAAACGGTCACTTCTGCGAGTTTTTTCGTCAAGAAAAGAAAATTCTTTGTTGAGGTGGGACAAGTAGTTGCATTGCAACTTCTTCCATTGACGTTGAATAAACCATGAGATGATAAAGGTCCTACCCCAAACTTCAGTATTTGTAATAATCTTATCTTGCGTGGTGGTGGATGAATTTTTATCAAATTGGCTTGTTGCGAACAACACATGCTTATATTTTTTCTTTGGTACATCTACTGGGGTAAACATGCATTAGGTATAAGCTCATTAGTAAATCAGACATGGATAACCTTATTCTTCTTCTGGAATTATTGGATGTAATTTTCAAGAATCTACTCGATTGTGTTACAGGCATATTGTTTAGCTGTAAGATAACCTAATATGTTCGCTGATCAACGTTTACTAGTTCACAGAAAATTCAAAACAAATAAAATCTTTTCTCAATACTTCAAATAAATTTAAACATGCATTTAAGTAAAAACAAAATTTACTTAAAGTAACACTTTACATTCGGAAAAATATTTTAACTAATTTTAGGTGTATTTTAAAGTAAAACAAAAATAGGAAAATATAAGTTGAAGTTTGTTACTTAATTTCACATAAATTAATAACATATGCATTTTAAGTTTTATAATTTGTAGTAATCTTCAAGGAAATTCACCAAAAATGATTCACATTTCAAATTATTTTCTAACATCATTTTCTTTTTCTATTGCATTACATATATTTGTGCAGTATTCAAAATGAACTAAAAACTAAAAAAATAATAATATATGGAAATGCATGAAATGAAAATATATATAAGCGAAAATATACACATGAAAAATTGTAAACGAAAACAAACATTCGAAGTATGCATGTCAACATCGAGAATTGCTTTCACGGAATTCATGTTCCAAAAATTCTATGGAAAAGTTAAGATTATGCTGCCATATTAAAAGCAACTGCTGAGCACTGAAATAATTTTGAGCACAGATTATATGCGAGTAGTTCTATCTAGGAGATAAATTTGGTGTCTCTTTGAAATGTAGAAGAGTGAAGATGAATTGGATAGAAAATTTCCATTTGTTGTTGTCGTGTGCCAGCTAGGCTGGCAATATAGGGTGCGCTGCTCCAATTTTTCAACTTAACCATATTTAGGTGTGGAGTCCGACTTCCTCAGTACACACATGCCATAGTCACCCGTTTATAGGGTAGGCAACCATTCACAACCCATTCATACAAGGGAAGGACAAAGACAGGAAAGACAGAGAGAGGAAAAGTACATCCATGCCCGAAATGGGATTCGAACCCAGGACCTATCCGCAGTCAGACACTCTGACTACAAGACAAGTTGGACAATTTACATTTATATATATAGAAAACATTTTCAACAATATAAATAATTAGGAAATCACTATACGATGCATTTATGCTGAAAACTAAAGGGATTTATTTTATTTAAGCGTATTGTAAAGAAGAAAAAAAGAATAAATCTAATTAGTTAACGACAATCATTTTCGGAAAGTATATTCAGTACTTTAATTTTGTAATTTGGCGTTGTATGCATCTACGAATTTTGTCAATTATAAATTGTTCACCTTAACTTTCCTGAATTTCCCGTGATGTCATGTTGTTATTTATTTTTTGAAATATCAACCTATTTTATATTAGAATTAGAGTAATGTAAAAAGAGTAGTATTAATTACACCCAAATCTCATTAGATTTTTCACGTAAAGTGAATCTACTAAATGTATATTTTAAGAGAAAAATCACACCATTCATCTGCTTTTATCAGTTATCATTTGTATTTTGTGTGATTTTATAACATACTATGTGCAAATAATTAATTTTATCCCATAATTAATATAACATTCAATTTACTGTTAATGCAGTAAATGTTCTTAGAGTAATAAAAAGTCATTAAAACCCGATATACAAACAAAAACATTTAGGCGATTAGAAATTCATTTTTAATATCGTTATGAGCGAATGCTTAGGGAAAATATTACAAACATAATTTAAAATTATACATATAATTTAAAATATCAGAAGCACATGAAGACCCCATCGATAAAATTTTATTTGAAAATTATGGAGACAAAAAGGAGATAAAATTATTTTTATACAAAAACTTCTGGCTCTATAGCTTTGTCATAAATAGCGGTGCCATCTATTTTTTGATTAAGAAGTCACAAAAAGAAAAATTAAGCTCCTACAAAATGCGGTAGACGTTCTCTTCAGCAAACTCGTAAGGACAGATAAAATAGCTGGTAAAATCAAAGGTTCGACAAGTACTGAATGTTAAATTTTTTTCATCAAGCTATTCTCTCAGTATAAATTATTATTAGAACAAAATTATTTAGTAAATACAATACAAGAAACACACAAGCAAAAATAATTATACTTAAAAAGATTTCTCTGTCATTTTATTGAAAAAAAATCAGAAAAAGTAATCACTTCTATGTTACGGTTACACAACGTTATTCTTAACAAGCATTGTTTTATTTATTTATTTTTTGTATGCAAAGCATTTCACTGAAGTTTTTCACGGAAAAGTGCCTAAAATTCGTTCAACTATGCATGTTTTGAAGACGATCGATTATTTTCTTCTTGTTTAGCACAGCCAGAAGTTCTTTTTCATTCTCATTCGTCATTATTCGCAATCATTCCATTTTATCCGGTTGTTCTTACCGAAATGTGTGTACATATGGGGAATTTCCTAATTCACCTGAATCCACATTCATAAATCCCTGAAATGCAATTACGGACAGCTGTGGGTTTCTTTATCGAAGAGCGTGGATGAGTCACTCATCTTCTTTCAAGTCGTCGAGGAAATGTCATTGTCAGTCACGATGTTTCTAAAGACTGAGTATCGAAATGATCTGGATGTCGTTTCTCTGCAACATCATGCGAAATATGGATTGGTAAGTGTATATTTGCTATTGGGATGAGAACTTCATTAAGATGATACAAGCCATGGTTTCTCCGTGCAAAAGTACTTTACGATATTTGCACTTAAAAAAAATAATAAATTCTGTGGTAAGTCTGAGGAAGGCCAAGGCCTACAATGCCCATATCTGTTTTAATGAGCAAGACTTGCACTTAAGGCCATTGATTATACTCTGTTGCATGGAATATAAAGCTGCTGTTAGATTAGGAGAGAGAAATTTCGCCGGGATTTCAACAGGCGGGAAATTGTTTTAAAATATCCGGGATTTCAATATGAACACTATATAAATATACATTTTGAAGTGTTTATGATTTTCTAATGCATACGTTGATCTGAGATTATCAGCTGTAAAATAAATAAAAAAAGATATCAAAAATAAAGGACAGTATTAAAAATAAACTCAAATAAAAAAGGAAGAAATATGAATTCAAATTAATTCTATTAGTTATGCACAATATTGGAAGGATTTAAGATTCCCTAATAAAAACATCACTCCAAGTTTCTCACAAGCATAAATTAATAAATATATATAAATAAAAGATGCAAGAAAATGAATTCGAGAAAAAGAGAATTTCTCAAATTCAGCTCATCAAAAGATAATTTTTAATGTATGTCTATGGGACCATGTTCCATAGGCCATTGGACCAAAGACCATGGGTCCATGTCTCATAGATACAGCGATAATTAAATGTTAAGGACCAGTCATTATATTGTAAAATAGTGAGAGCTCATAAATTAGAACATTGTTAACGTTATCATATTCCATTTTTAGAAAAATACGAAAATCAAACCATATAGCGAGCTTTCTCCAAAAGAAATTTTCAAATTACATAAAAACTAAAAGTTTACCTGACAGTAAAATTAATTCCCTTGAGATAAAATCTTTAACAAGCATTTGGTTGTCCGCTAAAAAGAGAGAAATATAAATATTGAGAAACAATATCAAAATGTAACTTGTCCTTTCTCATCAAGGAGACAAGGTACGAGAGATGGGCATTTCGATATCATTTGAGTGATGATTTTACAGGATAAACAACACACATAAATGAGCTGCTTCCGTACATCTCGAAAGAAAAATTTATAACAGTTTAAAAAAGATAGTGAAATTGTCATATTATTTAGTTATTTACTGTTATAAAATTATTCTTCAACATTAGTTATATCTTATATAACTCATTTGTTCAGCATACAAATAGAAATTAAATAATGTCAATTTCGTTGAAAAAATACGTGATGATTTTATAGGATAAACAACACACATAAATGAGCTGCTTCCGTACATCTCGAAAGAAAAATTTATAACAGTTTAAAAAAGATAGTGAAATTGTCATATTATTTAGTTATTTACTGTTATAAAATTATTCTTCAACATTAGTTATATCTTATATAACACATTTGTTCAGCATACAAATAGAAATTAAATAATGTCAATTTCGTTGAAAAAATACGTTGTAATGAAATTAATGATATATTGAAAAACTACATTATATGAAAAAATATTAAATGATTCGTCAGGAATTAAAATTCAAAATTCTTATAAAATAATATTTTCCTAACAAGTTCTGACTAAGATTAGCAGATTTATCTGCAAAATATTCAGTTTTTAAGTGTCAAAATACATTTAATTAATTTACTTTGAACACAAATGCTTCATATTAAGGCAACATAATCATATTTAAATAAGCTATTTTATAAGAAATTATTACAAAAAATGGCAACATATTGTCAGTAAGCCACGCTGCTAAAAGATATGAGCAATCGATACGTAAGTTTAATATTTTCTTTACATATTCATGTAAGCAAATATATATATATATATATATATATATATATATATATATATATATATATATATATATATATATATATATATATAAATATACCTTGATATTTTTCTTTGAAAAATCTTCCAAGTATTTTCAGTGTATTGCTTTCCATTTAGTATTTTCAATGTATTATTTTCTATTTAGTATTTTCAATGTACTATTCTCCATTTGGCATTTTTCATTGTATTTTATAAAATATTCTATTAACTATTTATTTATATATATATATATATGTATATATATATTTATATATATATATATATATATATATATATATATATATATATATATATATATATATATATATATATATATATATATATATATATATATATATATATATATATATATATATATATGCGTATAATGCGTTTGTGTGTTGGTTTTAGAAACAATATATTCACATTTATTCTTTAAAAGACACAAAGTTTAAATTTAAACTTAGTTTAAATAATTCAAAGTTAATTTGGTATATGTTGCCCTTTCCAAAGGTTTAAATTTCCGTTAGCTTTGAGGAAAGCACTTAATCTCTTATTAGGACAATGTTTCAATGAATCAAAATTACCATTCGTTTTCAGATTGATGATTTTTCAGACATAATTTTTAACATTCAAATATTTCATTTTGAGAAAATAAAATATTTAAATGCTAAAAATCACCTTAGAAAATTCATTTTTAATTCGTTTCTGATTCATTTGATATATTTACATTGATAATTTCACCCCAAATTATATATCTTAACTATAAAAGTAAAGTATTCATTCTCTATTATACACTGTAAAAATATTTCTGAATACCATAACTAAATTAAAAAATATTTATAGAATAAAAGAAAATGAAAATAATAAACTTTAAATCCATAAAAATATTCTCAATTAAAACCAAGAAAACATTCTCAAATATCGAGAAAATAATATCAAATATTCAAGAAATACAATTGAAATTATCTCTTCGAAAAATCGATAATTCTCATTCACATTTAGGAAAATGTCGGCATTAGAAAATATGGTGATCCCTATAAACTTGCATCATGAATCCAGATATCCCGCCAGATTTTAAGAAATGAATTTTTATCAATAGGACATTTTTTCTCATGCTAAATAAAAATTCATGGGTTTAAAATGTTAAGTATCTGTTTTGAAGATTCTCTGTGCCTTAGTAGTAGGATAGGGTGATAGATCCCTCTTCCGGGTGAAAGGTCCCGCGTTCGATTCCTGTCTCAGTTAAACAATAAGAGAAGGATGTGTCATTTCTGCTTCTGCATACATGTCTGACGGGGTGGGTGCTTGGAAGTTTCTCAGGTTTTCTCTCCTTGACACAAGAAAACAGCCAGTAATCAATGATAAATCCTTAGAAAGTAGTTACTTGGTTGACGCTAAAATGCTTAACAATAATGGCCTTAGGCTATTAGGCAATCTATTGTGCGGTGTCAAAAGTCCCTGTAATAATATTGATGCGGAAAAATTTATTTTTCTTTAATTGTTTTCCTTTACTTAAAACTGATAAGCATAATTGATTCTCTTTAATTCTGATTTTCAAGGATCTGGAAGATGCCTGATCTCATTATGATTTGGATTAAGAATACACTGCTTTGATTGATGAAAAAAATAAATAAAACAAATCAACTTGTTATGCATTATGTTGTTAAGTCTGAATGCAAAAGCATTATTAATTCAACAAAAATTTGATGTTTTTAATAATGTTTCGAATTCTTTTGGACAGAAAAATACAACAGTGCCTGGTAATATCTCCCTCTGTATTATATTGAGACGTTGACATAACTATTAAAAATTTATTTCAACAATTTTGATGATTTAGTTTTTTTAAAAAAATTTCAAAATTGATTCTCTCAACATTCAAAAATGAATTAATGAAGTGTCTGTAATATCTCAACTCGACATGGTTTCTTAACCGAATTTCGTAACATGTAAGTGGAAAATGCTTCATTTTACCTTTACAAGGATGTGAAGGTCTTTTCGTTGCAATACGCCACGTAAATTTACGTCTTCGCATTCTATGCATTCAGGATGCGTAAGCATTTTGCTTCGTTTATTTTTACTCTTCATTATATTTTACGTGAAATGAAAATTTCATTTGTTACCATTTTATGTGTTATTATCAAGCTGTTGAATCTCTCTCTACTGAGTCATTTTGTTTTTAGGTAAGAATTTAATTTTAGCCATTCCGCAGCGATCGTGAAAATGACAAACGCTCAGATTCTGATTATTAAAAGGTACAACAACCTAGAGTTAATGAAAGTGGAAGCCTCGAAGTCTTGCGTTTTTGTGTTGTTGTTGGTGTTTCTTATGACACTTGGAGAAGCCAAGCTAGCTATGCCATTGGCTATGAGAATTTAAGTCAGTAGGGGGCGTCTTTCGTTTAACCACAAAGGTGAAAGTACGACTTTGCTCTAAACTCCTCCGAGCACCTCCAGAGGATCCTCTCCCTCAATTTTGACATTGATTTCAAGGGGAGGACATTTTCTCCAGACTATTATATCCGCAGTAAATGCTCAACGACCGACCACAGGACTTTCAATTCCACAGATTTAACGAGCATGTATATCGCAAGTTCTCAGTGGGTCTTTGACGGCATTGGGAATTGAACCCAGCCCTTTAGGACGGAAGGCCAATGCCCTAAGCAATATGCTACTACGGTCCAGCGTTGTTCCTTTTTTATTGGAATTTTAAAGGTAATTATTAAAGGTAATTTGATAATAAGGTAATTATTATCTTATTATTATAAAATGATTTAAAGGTAATTATTAAAAGTAATTTTTAAAGGTAATTTGAGGAAATTTTAGTTAAGTAGCACTAATATACACATCCAACATCGACAAGGACATTTATAATAGGAATCAAACTTAGAAAAAAATCTAGAGTCCCAGACATTTTTTTGAAAAGATACTTCATACAAAATTATTTCATGACAAATTAAATTTTGTAATTGGTTCAGTTCATAATAAGTTCTCGATGATGTATATATAGTATATTAGTGAACCTGTGCCCCATGTGAATATAATTGAACCTTAGACTCACGGAAGAGTTTGGTTTGGGAAATGATAAAATTTGCGGAGAAGTTTATATTAGGATTCAATCTGTTGTAGTAATGTAAAACAGATAACTATGAAAGAATAATCATCTATAAAAAAGCTGCCAAGATGAAAATTATGAGGAATTAGAGAATTATTAAGAAGAAAGTGAGATAAGGAATAACAAAACCACTAAGAAGTAACAATACCAAGAAGAAAAGGTAAATAAGACAACATTGAGGTGAATGATAATTAATTAAAAACATTGTCAGGGAGATTTAATAAATAAACATTGGGAAAAGTGATATTCTTATCTACGACAGTGAAATAGTATCCATGAAAAATCTTTTTAAAACTAATACGTACGTAGTTTGTTAATTCCGTTAAATATGCCCTCAAAATGCAGAAATAAAAGTCATTCCACCAATTAAGAGTTAAGAATATGGATATTAAGTTATAATAAAAATGAGATCTTTGAAAAGCTTATTTTGAAGAATCACTCTCGTCATTTGAAGATAAAAATAAACATAAAAATTAGTTTGGAGATGGAAATAAAAAAATAAAATTCAACAACGAGGGAAAATAATTATAATTTAAATATTTAAGATGGTATAATTAATTTCACTGTTGATACATGAAATTCAAAATATACTCCAAGTATAGCAGACCTTACAAACCAAGGATATCTGCCCAGATTTCACGAAAAATTTCTGCTGGTGTCTACGAGGGGTGTACTTTTGGGATTGTTGTGAGACCAAACGTGTTCATTGCGCTTGTTGATGAAAATGTATTCTCTGCTGAATGTTGCCTCATCACTAAATAATACTAATGCAGAAAATCGTGGATTGTTATTCTTCATCCCCAGCATCCGCTGCACAAAATCTTCCCTGCAGGAATAACCACCTGTCTGCCAAGATTGGACGTTTTGCACATTGTACGTGTACACCGCCATAGCATTCACGAACATTTTCGGACGATGTTATTCAGATAATATTTGAAGCGATGATGATGCATCGTTTTTAAAGGATAACATTTACTCTGATTGGCATTTCAGTAACCAATAAGAGCAAAATGCTGCTTCTTCTCTGCGGAAATTTAAACTAAACTCCATGGCACGACAGCCCACGTGAGCCAAGGCCTACAGTGCCCATAACTGTTTTCATGACTGAGGGCCCTGGGGTGCGAAGCATATGTCCCAGTTAGATGGTCAGCCTAACGTAAGACCCCCAGTGTTTAGTTCCCAAGCATGCTTGGTACTCAGTTAATCGACCCACTGAAGGGATGAAAGGCTGAGTCAACCTTGCCCAACCCGAGGATCGAACCTCGGACCTGTGTCATGGGAGCGTGAAACGCTGCCACTGAGCCACCGGGCTTCCTGGAGAAATTTGCTTACGGTATTTTCGTGATAGATTCTTGATGCGCTTCTACTTTCCGCTTTTCTGCCTCTTAAAGTAGAATGCGACCCAGTGCTCCTATGTAATTATTGCTTGCGTGAATGGGTACTACCACCCTTCTTAATTTGTAAAAACGATTTAGAATTACCCTGCATATATGCTAATTTTATAGGTATAAATTTATTTCTTAGTATATTTAAAAGATGTAAAGCTATTTTTACTAGCTACTCATCTTGTTAACTACTATTTCATTTGATATGCTCTTTAATTAAATGAATATTGTAATTCAATTAGATTGATACACATTTAGAAATATATACAACAATCTAATTAAAGTAGTATTTCGCAACAAACCACTGTTTGATGGAGTAAGTTTTATGTCAATCAGTAAAAGATTCTTGCATAAATCTAAGCAAATACATTAAGAGGTTAAAAAACTTCAGGATATATAATTCACTGAAAAAATCAGATATCTTAATATGTTTTTACCAGTTGCGGTGCCCTAATTGGTTAAAGCGTTCACTCACGTTATCGGGAGATTGTGAGTTCGAATTCCGACACAACTGATGATCCGTCTGGCTCACTAGTGTTGCCTGGAGAACGTAAAATGTATCGTAGTCTCATTGTCCTCTACGTGAAATAACACCTGTGGGGTTGCAAGCCAATTCTGTGATCTTCTGCTTGGTCCCTGCTTCCAAATTACGAAGGCTCATCAATTTTCAGGGTCACGAGGGCATGCCTATTGAGTGCCCCGCTATATAAGGTGTCATCAGATCCGTCCTTTTCATGGATTTCGCCAAAGTTGCCATCGCGAACAGCGAAAAAGCTGAATTAATAGCAAATTCGAACAGCGATTTAGGAATAACGCCGTTTCCGATCCCAGTAATGACCTGTATATAAATAATGTTGTTGGAAAATTTTTACAGGACATTAATTACAGTTATAACATGATAAAAAATTGAGGCATCTGAAGTTGAGAATGCCATCCAAAAACTCCAAAACAAAAAAAAAAAAACCGAAGCATTACAAAATTAATAATAAAACCATAAAGCAAGCACCGATAAGAGAAATTTGCTATTTAACAGCCATTATTAATAGTGTTCTGAAAATTGGGTATTTCCCAGCTACTTGGAAGAAAGCAGTGATTATTCACTTACACAAACGGGGAAAATCTGAAAAACCCTACCCACTAATCACAGGCCTATTTCACTCCTGCCAACGATGGCAAAAATAACGGAAAAATTTATGTTATTAGAAATTTTGGAATTTGACAACTAAAATCATGTCATCATCCCCCAGCAGTTTGTATTCAGACAGAAACGTTTAACTACACACCAACTCCTCAGAGCTGTGGGAAAAGTTTTGCTTGGTTTGGAAAACAAAAAATCAACAGGCGGATTCTTTCTCGATATTGAGAAAGCCTTCGACCGAGAGTGGCATTGTGGCCTTATTTTCAAGCTTATTAAATTCAAATCACCCATTATTTTATCAAATTTATTAAAATTTACTTACTAGAACTTTTGCTGTTAAGCTAGGTAGTGACTTTTCAAGGGATAAGCCCATTCATGCAGGCGTCTCTCAGGAATCATTGCTGGGCCCCTTCCTATTTAATATTCATATCCCCCATTATTTAATCAAATTAACTAACATTTACTTACTAGAACTTTTGCTGTTAAGCTAGGTAGTGACTTTTCAAGGGATAAGCCCATTCATGCAGGCGTCTCTCCGGAATGATTGCTGGTCCCCTTCCTATTTAATATTTACGTAAATGATATCCCACAATATCAAAAAACTATGCTATGCCTGTTTGCGAATGACACTGCAGTTCTATAAACTAGTTCGGAATACCTCAAAATTCACGACAGCCTATCCCAACAATTAGAGGCCATAGAAGAGTGGTTAAAAATTTAGAAAATCAAAATTAATGTAATGAAATCCCAAATCCTCTTCACGAGGAAATTATCACAATGTCCTAGAATTAAGATAGGAAGTATTGAAATTCCATGGTCACCCAATGTGGATTACCTGGGTTTCACTCTCGATAAAAGTCTTACTTGGAAGCCCCATATATCTAAAATTAAGAACAAATTTGTATCTGCCAAAACAACATTGTAACCTCTTATCCCATACAAATCAAAACTATCATTGATGAATAAGCTGCTCATTTATAATGTTTATTTGCGCCCTATTATCACGTATACTGCTCCAGTTTGGGGTGGAACAGCGAAAACGAACATGAAGATGCTCGAAGGGCAGCAAAATAAGTTACTTAGGTTAATATCAAAATCGGAATATTATTTTAGAAATATCTTATCAGAAAAAACCAGGAAATGTTAAGCATTTCGAGTTATATCAAATACATTCCTTTTAGGTTCTATGATAAACTCTATAATACAAACACTGAAATACAAAAATATTAAAATTATAACCCCTGCCATTTAATTAACTTCTATAGCCCACGATCGGTTCTGAGGATTATATCACATTCTAACTATTCCTTTACTAATCTAAGCTCAAGAAAAAAGAAAAAACAGTAGGATGTATGTCCTAATGAATAGAGCAATTGTAAGCATTCTAGTTTGTTCCTAAACAAGGGAAAAGTGTCTACAGACAATCTAGAACTGTGTCACATGTGTGGCGCCATCTGTCGGCTTTATTAACACTAATGAAATGATTACTTGGAAAAATTTTATTCTAGATGTGTATTTGTTGTCTGGTTCCATTTTCGGAACCTGGAAAATTAATTGTTCTTGTGTTAATTGTATTTTGTGTAGATATATATAATATAAATATAAAAAAGAAAATATATATATAAATAAAGAAAAAAAGATACAATAAGGAATAGCAATTAATTAAAAATTCTGTTTTAATAAAATAACATAGTGAAAAAAAGGAAAAGAAAAAAAAATATAAATTAATGGAAAAAATGTGTCATAAATAAAACAAGAAAAAATAATATATATATATATATATATATATATATATATAATATATATATACAAGAAATAAGGGGGGGAATGAGAAAAATACGAGTGAATGCCCTGTATTCTTTGTACAAGTAGTATATTATAATTAAATTTGTGAATGATGTATCATATCATTACTCATTGCTATCATAAATATTGTGATACCATGCGAAGTACTACCAGTTTCAGAGCACCTACCTTAAAGGTTATTATTTAGTTGGAACTTATTTAATATTAAGAACTATATGCATTTTGAAGATTCATTTAGGTGTGAATACAATTTTATTAAAATAATGGGGTAAATGGCCTAACGGCTAGACACCTATAAACCATTAGACACATATAGACTAATTCTTAAATATCATTCACAAAGAACTTTAGGGAATATTGATATTTAGTTTTGCTGTATCGGATTCACGAATCGTTTCGAAGATTACTTTAATAGAGACTCATGTAGGACATTTGAATAGAGACATTCCTAAGAAATACAACATCATGTAGGGCATTCGAATAGACTTTTAAATATTTAATATTCATTGCTAACGATGATTATAATAATTTATAAAATTCTAATTTTTCCTTTGAATTATGGGTTGCTAATAACTTTATTTAATTTGATAAATCTGAATTTGATTTCTTTATGGAACATTTTAAAATAATTATTTTACTTTCTAAAATTTATTAACTTTTTAGTGAATGGAAACGGTATTTAGAATTGAAACATATGCATCGGTATTTATGTAAAAAAAATTTTTTTTTCTCTTCAATTTTAAGGTTTTTATAGTTTGAAATTTCGTATAGTTTCAAAAAATAATTCAAATTCGGTGAAAGGGAATAGTTTTAATTTAAGGATTTTATTTTTTAGAATTTTAACAAAACCTTGAGCATAAGTATTTGAAAAACTTTGCTTTGCTCAAAGTTTCTTTCACTCACAGATATCCTGTCATCATGAACCTAAAAGTGTTAAATGTGCAGGTTCACATCTCTCATATGAATATCAACTACCAAAGAAAAAGTACTACAAACTGTGCAAAACGTCAAGGGGAACACAATTAATTATAGAAAATGTCCTAAATTACCAAAATTTAATAAAAAAAACTACATTAAATCCAACAATCTCAAAAGTATATGATTCTAGAGTTGTCATAAATAAAACCTATGCTCATGCTTCTGCAAAAATAGACTTTGAAAAAGCTGCACATATTAATGATAAAGTTACAAAATCACACATAACTCAACTACAATAGAGCCTCATAAAATACCTTGAACATACAGATCTTCTTAACCTAGCTAAAAAAAATTAAAATCTAAAATTCCGGCAAACCCACAAGGACTCACAAAATCAAATAATAACCTGTAGAAATTCCTCTATTCAATCACTCATTGTTATTTCTTGGAATAATAATAACATTTGCAATGAAATTCAAGAATTTAAAATTTTTCGAATTGAATACGATGTTAATGCCTTTATCTCTGAAATGCATGAAAACAGTTCTACCAAAATTAATATACCTTACTACTTCACTTATAGAACTGATTATTTTCCTAGACCAAAATGTGGAACTGCTATTATTGCCAAAAGAACTCTCCAAACTTCACTAACTTGCACAAGAAATGATGACGGTTATGAAGAAACTACAATTATGTTAACGACAAATGATTTTCCTGCACTTGGAATAACTGAGATATATTGTTCTTCTGAACTTAAACCATTTGATAAACTTATTAAGAATCTTTTTTCCTCAAACTCTGCTACTCTTGTTTAAGAAGATCTAATTACGAAAAACACAGCCTGGGGTTGTACCAGAGACAATAATAATGGTAAAATACTCATTGAATTAATAAACAAGCATAATCTCCAATTTTTTCCCTCCAAATGAACCAACTTAATCTTGATAATAAAATTAAAATAAACATAGAAATTCATAAAATTGCTAATAAAATTATTGAAGCGCGTATGAAAATTCTACCCATATTAAACCATACACACCAGACTATATAAAACTACTACTTGATATCAGAAATCTTATTAAACAAAGGAATTGGATTCAAAAAAGACTTCTAAGATGCAGTTTCGATATTAACAAAATGTAAGATAGATGGAATGATTCCTACTTTTATTGTTCTTAGTACTTACTAATAATCTTTCTGTTTTCATATGCTTTTATTATTAATCCCTCCTTCTATGTCATAAACCACGCCCTATTTTTTAAATATCCTTTTGTTTTCAAACAATTATTTTCAGTTAACGAGATACCCAAAATGTGTAAACCTTAGTATTTAGGTTCGGAAAAAATAAATTGAAAAATTTATTGGAATAAAATTCATTTTGCAGGAATTCACTTTTTTTTAAAAAAAACTATAAAAAGTTTTATAATTTTTTGTCCACATCTATTGCATTCGATTTAAATTTTAAAACACATTAATAATTATAATATATATATAATATATATATTTACAGTTAATTTCATTCAAAAGTTTAAATGTAGGAAATTTTTTGATAATAATAATTAAAATAAAGCAATTTTTGAAGGTTGAAAATACTTTAAATATATATGGTTATAAAACAGCATATTAAAACTACCAGTTTATTTATTAATTTGAAAGGAATATTTTATACAGTTTCTCAAACCTCCAAACATGTCCTCTCCGCTGTGCTAAAGCCAATTTTTGCAGATTGCAAAAATTGGAAACAGATATATGTGTACAACAAGCGGATAAGGGCAGCGAAAGTGTCTCCCTGAGGTAGTCCTTGACGGCTGTTGAATTTACATATGTTACTCCCATCTTTCTAAATTTTCGCGCATGCGCATTGAAATTTGATCTTAATTATTAGCCATTTGTTTCATTTCACTTGCAGATTGTCATTGAAACGTGTGAGCTTTGATCATACTCGCGACTTTATATTTATCCAAAATTTCACATACCAGAAATGAATACTTTATTTAGTTCGACAATATTAATTTTGCCATAAAGACAAATTTTATTTATGTTAGAAACATCTTATTGAAGGTCAAATTATTTAGCTTGATATTAGAATTAAGTCACTGCTTACAAAAGCACTCAAATGGGACAAGAAGTTGTAAGATAGTGATTATTTAAATATTGTTTCAAGAAGGTAAAAGTATAATCTTTAGTGCAATGCTGTTAGATATTGAAGAATATGAGAAATAAAGCATAATACTTTAAAGGTAATCATTAAATTAATAAATGAAAATATTTTGTTTACATGACAAAGAGAAAATTTCTTTTTTTCTGAACTTCATAATTAAGACATTAAATAATTTAACATGTTCTCTGCGGTTTTTTTATACAAAAAAATGTTTGTGGTTACTTTATTCAAATATTTTTTACATATTTAAATTTGATGCATTTCTTAAACATTTAAGGGAATAATTTAATAATTTCTCTAAAATTAGCAATTCTTGATGCTTAATATCATTTGCCAGTTCTATAGTTTGAATCAAAATTAAAGTTTTCTTGCTAAAAATAATAGCTTCCTTGAAATTATAACCTCAGTCCTAACAAAATATATTTTTATGTGGAATAAAGAGTAACACAATTCCCATTCATTTGTAATACGATTTATTCCCCCATTTTTTGTGAATACCTTGATCTTGGTATTTTAAACAATGGTTGAAATATGTATACCTAAATTTTGAGTAGTGTGATGTAAAATTTGTGACAATATGAAAAATTTCAAAACATGTTTAGTAAAATTCTCGAATAAACAGGAAATTAATGCATGTAGTTAATTTTAAGTTATTAACAACTAGAATGAAGATAGCAGAAAGATTGATTGGTGTTTCTGATTATATCAATTTGACACCAGGATTGACAAATTTCTAACTAGTGGAACTTGGGAATTTTCAAGTTCCGTAAGAAACCAATAAATGCAAATTGGTATCAAATCTAGTATTGATATAGTGGATGCACATTTGGAATCAAGTTATCTTGAAAACATCTGTTTAGTGATATAATCTTGGTGAGCGTGTCACCTTCAGCTCGCTAGAACAAATTAATGAAATGCCACTTACTTCCATAACAAAAATATTAAACATAGAATGGTGAGAAAAAAATTGGCTCAAGAACAAATGAGTGGACTTATGTCGAATGAAAACAGTTATCAAAATGACCATTATCTCATTGTAGAAGATAGATCACTTCTTAAAATATAAATTTGAAATATTAAGACAACACTGGTTACACAATATAATAAATCACATGCAAAAACACATAATTTTACAAAATAAGATACTTTTGGATAAATTATATATAAATTATATTTGCATATTAAGAGTTAACTCAAATGTATACCACAATGTTAATCTAAGTATATCACAATAAATTAACAAAATTCTACTTGAGTATATATAATGCATCGCATCAATTATACAAAAATATTTTACTTCTTGCATTTGCATGGTTTCAAGTATACTAATTTTGAACACCCCACAATTTTTGTAACATTTTTTTTCACATATCAATGCAAAACAATATAATCATACTATGTCAGCAATTGATCATCTAAAAAATTGCATCACACTCCTGAAAAAATAATGCTTATTAAGACATATTACATCACAACAAGGATCGACACACAAAGGTAATTAAACATGTGGTTTGAAAAATAAACAGAATATTAATTTTTATAGTTATAAATAAGATTTATAATTTAACACATGCAGTGAAATATAATTTATAAAAATCACTTCCTATATCTATAAATTAAAAGAGAATAGTATTCACAGACTATCTGCAAGTGAAATGAAAAAAGTGACTAATAATTAAGAGCAAATTTCAATAAAGATGGGAGTAACAGATGTAAATTCAACAGCCAGCATTCGGGGGACTAGATCTCTCAAGGACTAAGTCTCTCGGAGAAAAGATTCGTTCGCAGAAAAGATTCGTTCAGCTTTTCCTAATGCTGTCAAGGACTAGCTCTCTGGGAAAATTTTTCGCCGCCCTTATCCTCTTGTATAAGTTCATGATATTGTAAAAGGAATCCTATAGCCGTGTTCTATATTTACTGAGTCTATAGCGTGTATAAATTGCGATTAATTCTCTAAGTTTAAAGTAAGTCTTAGAACCACACTATAAGTATCACACTATGTGCTTAAAAAAGTTACTTTAATCGATTTAAGTAATTGGCTTATTAATGTTGGAATAAATGCGCTTAGCTATAAAACTCCTTTTCTTTAGACCTAAAAATTTTATTTGTACATTGAAAAAGACACCAAAAAGGTCTTCACGTTTTGGTATTGCTTCAACCATGAAGTAGAAAAGCTTATACTATCACAGTAGATAGCACGTACTCGCAAGTCTCTGTACTTTCAAGTGAGCGGTAGTGCTCCTCTCCACCTTGAATGAATTTCTTGTAATTTGAAGCTGAATACACACACTCGATGATTACTTGAACACAATTGAAAGAAACACACAATCCTTCTAAGAAACCTCTATTATGGCCGACTAACACATTGCGATGGTTTACTTCCTAGTGGAAGAAATCTATTGGGTAATCTCTAAACTAGAACAAACTAAAATTCGTGCAGATCCAATCTTCTGCTGTGGTTTTTCCCAAACTGTAAATAAAGTTCGGGAATTGGCCCTATCCTGTAAAGAAATAGTCCTGCTGCTGCTGGCCAACTAGCCGCTTAGTGTTCACTTTCAGGAAAAAGTTATGTTTGTACCAACCCGTATCTGATGTGTCACATTTGATTGGTACTGATCCATTATTTGACTGAATATTAATTTTTTAACATGCAGTTGTGGTAATTTGACTGCATTTTTTGGTGACATTGTTGTAGCATGCTTTGCTGCCTGATCTGGGTCTTCATTACCTGTTATGCCTGTATGTGCTCGAACCCGATAGAACTTAATAATGTATGTTTTACTTAATTCAAAAAATAGCTGTTTTGCAAGAGCGTAAAGATTTTTGAAGCTGTCTGTATACGTGTGTGTGATTTCTGTTTTCTCTGCTTTAATCCAATGTAGTACATGATGAATGGTATACATTTCTTTTGGAATCCGAATTGTCTGGATTCATGTGTAGATGGGTTGTTTTTATACTGTCCGTGGTTTATTGCGTTATTATTGTCTGTGTTTTATTAGTGTGATTTTGAAGGCGCAGGCAGACAGCTTACTCGCGTAGCGAGTGTATGGCAGTTGAATCTCCATTGTGTGAAGACGCAGAGCGCTGCCCCAACACTATCGTTTGTCTTAGATATTAACTTGTGATGATATTAACTTGTATGTGTAGATATTAACTTGTGATGACAATGTTTGCGTGTGTGTGGTGGAAAGTAGATAATTCTTTCCATATTTTGTCTGCTGAGTGGATTGGGTTTATTGTGGTCGTTGTTTGGTAGTCGCTAGCTGTTATGATCAAGTGACCGATATGTGTTCCCCTATTGAATCTGAGAACGTTTGCAACAGTCCCTTTCAGACGTACCTGTAGATGCAGTGGTATCACACCTACTAAAACGTTCAGCGATGCTGTTGAAGTTCTCCTGTGGGTTGTCGTAATTCTGTGTTGAAAAGGCCTCTGTGTAGTGAGTATTTTTGTGTAGTAGTGAGTGAGCTATCCATGTGAATTAACTCCTGCGTAACCTAACTTCTGATTTTCCAAGCATTTAAGAATAATCAATAATATCTGGATACTTTTAGTCTTGTATCATATATTGGAATATTTTATGAAATTGACATTATAGGCGCCATGCTTTTGTAAATGTATGTTTCGAATGATGTTGAAAAAATCCGATATATAAATCCTTTTCACATACCTGCATTATTAAATAAACCTTTGTAAGTGAAGAAAGATAAAAAAAATGACCACTTGAGTAAAAAGGTAAGTTATTAATCTTGGAGCTTGGACAACGAAATCTAGAGGCCATGGAGGCCTGGTTGGTTAGGGCCTCATTCTCATTATCGGAAGGTAGTGTGTTCGAATTCATGCCTTACCGAAGATCCATCGTGTTCATTAATGGCTTCTGGGGCACGTTAAAACTAGGTGTTGTCGCAATGTCCTCCAAATGAAATGATACCTCTGGGAGTGGCAGGCCAAGTCTTCTGCTTGGTCCCTGCTTCATAATCAGTAAGACTCCACCCGGCTGCTTCTATCTAACTGGTAGATCCTAACTCAGGGTTAGGTACAGGGAAGCATGCTGGTGCAACAACAACGAAACCTACAGCTCCACGAAATTTCATTTCCCAACATTTTACTGTGGATTCAGGTGTAATTTATTCGTAAAAATGATTAGATAAAATAATTTAAAATTTAATAGATAATGATGAAAAGAAGAACTTTTTCAGACATCAAACAAGAAGATGACTTAGTGTGGAGGGCATTGTATGATGCAAATAGATGAATGACTTATAAATATATTAAAGAGCTTTTTGTAAAAAAAAGCAATGAAATGCTTATCTACGTAGAAAAAAATAAGTTTTTAAAAATGTTGTCTTGAAATAGAAAAATTATGTGATTTACTAATTGATTTTGTCTGATTTTTCTCAGTAAATCAAAGTGAAAAATGGTCTGAAAATGAATTTTATTTTGAATGTTCTTTTATATAATGTATATCAAATATTTTTCCTAATATTACTTTATACGTAAAGCAAACAGTAAGGTAAGAAACATAGTTTTAAGATCTAACAACGATTTTTTTGCTATATGATCTATCGTCTTTAATAACTATTTCACCGCTCCCTACATGTTTGTAAAAATGAGATTCTACTGCATTTAAATTATATTTCGAAGTTTTATAAATTAAAGTACATTATTTAACATTCAACTAATAATAAATATAATTAATACTAAACTAGATAATAAAATTTAAAATGAAAATCAACGAGTTAAAATCTCAAAGCATAAAGAAACAGGAATATGAATATGTGTTTTGTTCGTCTTATACATCAGAATAACTATAGATATCACTTTCTAATTCCTTAAAAATATAATCCTCCGTTTCAGCTACATTAATGACCTGTGTGGCAACTCAGCCACAGTAAATCCCTAAAGGGAAATGAGAAGCGTATCTTCCCTATCCGATAGGGAATCTACTCCAGTTGCTATTTGGATGTGTGGTCGTATGAAGACCACATTGGAACCAGTGTATTATGGTGTGGAACTTATTTTTTATGGAATATTATCATAAAAATTATCATTTGTTAATTTGTTATTGTTAAAATAAAATACCAAAGGATATAGGACTTATTAATGAAAGAAATCACGCAACCAAAACGTAATGCAATAATCTGTTATTAATAAAACAAGACTGCATATTCTGAAAAATTATATAATTTTCTATAGTAAATTAGTATAGTTATATAAATAAGATAATGAGCACTCAATACCCACACGAAATTTAATTGAATGGGACTCCAATGTGATAGGAAAACTGAAATACTTTACATAGTATCGAAAGTAAAACAAAAAGCAATATTCAGAAAGCTATCCTAAATGAGGAAACATATCATGTGGATAGAAAACGGAAAATTGTAAATTACTTTACGGATTCCAATCTCCCAAGCTAATGAATAAAACACAATCAAAAAAATTAAATAATTCTAAGTCAGGATCTTAAAACTAAATTTGGTTTAAATATAATATACGCAGAGAGATCTGTATAGTGAATATTAAAAAAAACATCATTCGTATTTTCTTGCGATGCGTGTATGAATTCATAGCAGTGTGAGAAGCATCTAAGGAATACTCTTCCTAATCATTTTAACAGTTCTAAAAATATTTTTTTCTTTCAGGTTAGTTAGTTTTTTTTTTTTTTTTTATTTATGCGGAAATTGTTAATTACTTTGAAAAGAAGTTTTTAGCATATTCAGTCAAGAAACTAATCAGTTTAATTTTACTCGTGAACCTAAAAAGTGAATATCATCTTCAGCTTGTAAAATATGGGTAAATTATTGATAAATTAAAATAATGGTTTTCAGCAGAAGATCTTGTCGTTTTCACATATAGCACACATTGTTTTCTATGCCAAATCTAGTAATTTAAATTAAAGTGGACGAAAACTTATTCCTGAGTACTTTTCAAGATGTATCAAAAATTAGTTACATCGGAAAAAAATTGAAATAAAAATAAATTTTGTAATTCTTTGTTTATATCAATTACAAAAATTTTAACTTAAAATCAAATTATTATTGTGAACGATAAATGTTAATTTTATAATATTTTTCAAGTTTAATAAATAGTATGAGAAACTTAGAACATATACATCGTGTCCATCATTTTATAATGAAAACTAAAAATTTATCGCTAAACACTGATAGAGAAATTCCATAACAATTTCTGTAAAAATTATTTTTAAATAAAAAATACTAATCTACAAAAATCTGAACGCAATATTTAGAATGTTTTTAACAATCTATCATAATTAATATTTGAATTTTACTAACACTGTCGGCTTTAAATAGTGGATTCAAAAGAAAGACAATGTTTTTACAATATTGATAATTATTTTAAATGCTTACTAAAAATTATCTACAAGTGATATCTTTAGCGTAATGTTTGATTTTCTTAGTAAAATCATGAATTTTTTTAAAAGAAATATTTTCATAAAATCGAAAATTGTTAAAACATAGAAATTTTATTCAATACATTTAAAGAGCATTTATTTTAATTAATATCTTAATAACAGGTCTGTCTTTCATAACACAAATTGTATACAAGATCTTTTTATTTTCAGATTTACAATGAATTCCGTGATTTCTATTTTAATTTTAGCTAGCATGTTTCATCGTAAATAGAGAAACCGAATGTTTTAGTTGAGAATAGTGAGAGATGAAGAAAAAGTTTATAACTCTAGCGTTCTTCAATGAATGACGGATAGAATCTGGTTTCAGTACGCAAATCGTAATGGTTGTTTGTTTGAGTGCTCAATAGTAAAAATTATAAATGAACCTAAGAATTGATTTAATTTCATTTCTTTAAAGAAAACAAAATTCTTCAAATAATTTATAAAAACTAAACGCATAACAATGATAGGGAAAATTTATACCAATACATTTATATGTAAAATTCTTGAAAGTGTTCATTTGTAATTAATTATTACTTGAAAAGCTAACAGATTAAGAGTTAAAGTAGCACCTTCTTATAGGTCAAAGTATGGCGCAGTTTGTCCAAGTTTGGACCTTGCATCACAAAATCCAATGAAATTAATAAATTTTTTTTACTTAACGAAAAATTTTATACGATTGATAACTAAGCAAATCAAGCCATTGAATATTATATTCCCTTCAAACTGAGAAACATTTATCAATTTAGACGCATTTTAAGGTTGAAGCTCTTAACAAAATATTAAATTTAGATTTGTGTGTGTCGATAGGATTTCTGAGACACTTCTTTTCGTGGTGCTGTTTGCTTATGACACTCATCAACATAATTTTTTTTACAAGAAAACTAAATGAATATTCTAATCTAATTTTACATCCAATACATTTCTATGAATCTAAATATGTAATCAGATAACTTTCAACATGTAGGATATTTTTGTAAATATCATTTGTATTTTTCCTTCATTTTTTTTAAATTAAAGATAAATTCATTCTAAACAATTTGACTCTAAATTGTCTGATTTTCATGTCGAAACGTATTCTGAGAACGTTCATGCCTTTTCATGTTTTCACATGCTAGGTATTCCATTGTTTCAATAAGCAGATACCATTAATCAGTGAGTCTGGTAACACGTATTAAATGGTTGCTGTTTTTATTTCTACAATAGTTTTGTAGTCTTCATTTGTTTTGAGTCTTACAAACTTTTCATTATGACAAGGAAGTGGTTAAATCAAATAAATAACTTATACTACATCTGTGGAGAATTGACATTTAAGTCTCAAAAACCAGTTCTCACATCATTTGTGAAAAAATGTTTTGAACTGTCTTTCGATTATAAAGATGGTGATTTTGATAAAGACTGGTCCTTAGATTCATCCTGTGTATCATCTATCAGTCTTCTGACGGAATGGAAAATACGTACTCATCATAATGCCATTTTCAGTTTTTATGATTTGGAGGACTCAAAAGGACCATTCAGATGACTGTTACTTCTACATATAAAAAAAACATTAAAGGAATGCCATTCGAAACAAAATAATAGAATAACGTATACCAATTTGGAATTTTCATTGAGATCCATGCCTCATTAAGAAGACTCTCCTGTACTAAATTATCCAGTACTAATCTCCGGTACTAAAGATCTTATTTTTTACCATACTGAAGTAGCAAAATATACTGGACATATGTTGGGTAATCGTGGTATTTCCTAATTCCATTATTGGCGGTCTATATTGGTCCAATCTTGTATGGTTTACATTTCGTTATATAGGCCCAATGTAGGTTTCCAAGATATGACCAAGTTTAGCAACCTATTCTAGTTCAATCTGCGCAATTAGGAAGAGACCAAGCTTGGCTGCCAAAATTGGTTCAATTTAGACCGACTGCTAAGAATCTATCTTGGTGACCCTTATTGTCCACATTATAGGTAGCTCATATTGATAAAAAAAAAGATCTTATTTTGAATTACTAAATTACATTAAAGCTATTTTAAATGGGCAATTTTTTTTCATTTAAAGCTGCAAAAATGCAGCTTTTATAAATTAAATAATATTCTGTTTAAAATTTATTATTTTCCATTCCATATTGAAAAGTAAACAAACGTGACATATTTGTTATTCTTTCAAGGAACACTTAAAAATTCAGCAAAATTTACAAATTATTACAACGTGAGAAAAATTATGATGTTAAATTGAAAATTAATATGTAAAAAAGAAAGAGAAAAGAAAAATATATATACTACCTGCCAATTATGAATACATGATATATTTATAATATAGATAGTAAAAGTAAATTACATTTCTGCATTGTTTAACACTTGCTAACTCAAACTTTCAATTTTTATGTTCACACACAAATCTGTATATTCACTTTATTATATTTTTCCCTATTTTTATTTCTCTAAATAAATGAAGTTTTTTATATTAAGCGAATTTCAATTAAATTTTGTTTTCTGTAAGAAATTAAATTGAGAATTATACACTCAAAATCTTTTTTTCTACTTATATCTCTCATAAAGAAAAAAAATCTTTATTTTATTAGTATTTCTGACTTATAATGAATTGTTTTATATCTAACAAAAGTATCAAAATCTGTATTACACTTATTTCAAAATATATTTTAATATTAACTAATAATAGTTTCTAATTTTTTTTTAATTTAGTTCCTATATCTCTCGCTGCCAATTTTAAAATATTACTTTGCATAAGAAACAACGTAAATATGTACAAACTCATGCATTATTTATTAAGAAATTAACTAGACAGTAGAAAATAGTTTATTCTAACATTTTTATTTCACAAAATACCTATAGTTTTGCAATAATTTAGATAATACAATTTCTTCGCTATGATTGATGAAGACTAGAAGAGCACTTATAAATTTAACATTAAAAAATTATCATAATAAATAATACTTTTTCAAACATACCTACATACATTATATTTAGAAAGTAATCAAAGTTATTTTCTAATTCAAAATAATAATTTTATAGTAAGAAAGCTTAAAAATTAAATTTATGTTTTGGATATTATCATTTGTTGATTCTTTCAACTAGAAGCATATGGTCTTAAAATAAACAAATATTAAACCAAATTATTATAATTGTTCGTTGCAATAATATTTGTTACCATAAAAATGTTCTTAAAATGAACATTTGAAAAAAAAGCATTATGTGGGGATGATTTTTAAATAATTATAGGACTCTTCTTGAAACGGTCATAATTAATGTCCAACATAATTATAAGATTTATTTGTTTTTAAAAATTGTATTTTGACTAGGTGATTATCTAAAGTTGGCATAAATGTTAAGAAGGATCTCAAACATGTAGCAAAATAAAAAACATGCAGTTTTTGATGAAAGAATTCCCAGCAAACACAGTAATGACGGTAACAATAAGGGCCTAAGTCGGCTTGCCGATACGAGTGGTTTTGGAACGACACCGGCAAGCGGTACCACTACCCGCCAAAACATATCCGATTGGGGCAAATGTGGGACGAAATTATGGCGCGGCCTTGGAAAGGTATCGACAAAGCCGACATGACCGCTTGTCCGATATTTTACCGATGTCATTCCATATGGTGACCGAATGCTTTCGATAAATGGCCCAGCGTCGGCAAACATTAAATGGCCGACATTGCAATATTACTTACGCTGTATATCCATATTGCATTTAAGATTTCGCCTAAAATGTTATCTCGTGCATTACAGAAAAATTCCTCTAAATGAAGTTTCCCCTACTACCTTAATATTAACAATTTTAAACAGAAAATTTGTAATGGTTATTAAATATGTTAATATTTATGCTAATATTTTTAAAATAAGTATTTCCAATATGTTCAATTATATTCTTGTTTAACTGAAATCAAAAATTTTAAGATCTTCTGAAGTGTTTACACACATGAGAAAGTTGTTGGATTTACATATTTTAATAGAGAAGAGCCAAAATGTACATTTAAAATACATTTTGTTGTTGTTATTTATGAAACTTGGACAAGCTAAGCTCTCTATACCATTGGCTATGCGAATTTAAATTAGTAAGGTGCATCTTTCATTTCACCAGAGCACCAGGAAGCACAGTAAGACTTTGTTCTAATTTCTTCCGATAGATGGTACCACCAGAGGATCCACTCCCTCAATTTTGACAATGATCTGATGGGAGAGGAAATTTTCTCCATACCATTACAGCTATGGTATGAGAAATATTTATTTCACCAAAAATATAATTGATGTTACTTATGATACTTGAACAAGCCAAGCTGGCAATGCCTTGACTATGCGAATATAAGTCAATAGGGAGCATCGTTCATTTAATTAGAGCACCATGAAGTTGAAAGTACGACTTTGCTCTTCAAATCCTCCGAGAGGTGGCACCACCAAAGGATATACTTCCTCAATTTTGACATTGATCTAGAGGGGGAGGAAGTTTTCTCCAAACATTGTAGCCATGGTAACTGCTCAATGATCGACAACAGGATTTTCCGTTCCACAGATTTAACGAGCACGTATATCGCATGTACTCGGAGGGTCTTTCGTGGCATTAGGAATTGAACTTCCCTTCCGGACATAAGGCCGATGCCCTAACCACAAGGCTACCACGGCCCTTAAAATATTTTTTGTACTTGAGAAATAAGTTTACTTAATGTAATTGTTGAATAGATCATAAATTTATTATTTAAAATAAGTTCACATCATTCAAAATATTTGTCTACTGAAAAAAAAATTTAAACATAAATTATTTAAATATTTTTCTATTAAATAACTATTTCACAATAGCAGAAATAAAATAATTTCATTAATAATCAGTGTGAATATTAAATGCAATATTAAGACAAAGAACTCTCATCTATGAAATAATTTTAAAAACTTTAATTTCTAATTTCCATTGCCAGTGTTGCATTTGTAACATTGAAGTCTTGAGTTCAGAGAAAATTTGATGGTGCAATTAGCTTTAACAATTCCGCAATAGTACCGATATTGCATATGATATTCGGCCCAGAATCGAAAAGCACGTATCAGACCTAAATCGGCACGCGACATTCACAATTTGCCGGCAGTTAGCCGCATTAGCACCAATACATGTTCCCGATAACATTAAAGTACAAAGTTTTCATGTCGTTTGGCGATATGGAATCGTTATCATTTCGAAATCTGCTTGCCAATGCCGATATCGTTTTATCAGGATGCCGATGAACTTGTATTTGCTGGGATTCCTGTATTTGCTTTCAATAGGATATTATTTTATGTTTCTAGAGATATACAAAGCTACCATTAGTCATACTTTTAAGTAATCATGAATCATAATAAGTACCTTATATAACAATTTATTGATGTATTTTTAGGCATAGAATACTGAGACTCGTGCCATATCTGAAACATTTCATAGAGTTTGGAAAGTTAATAATTTACACAAACTTCAAATTTCTTTTGAAAATGTAAAACAAGATATTCAAATATTTATCATTTTCTATAAAACTAATATTAAAAATCAATGATAAATGTAGCTTTTATATTTGATTGTTATTTTGAAAATTTCAGAATTATCTATGAATCAAAATGAAATATCTGTAGCAATACATACATTAGAAACTGAAATACTAAATAAGTTTTATTAATTTATTATTCTTTTTTTAACTGGAAATCATATGTGCACTTCAAAATTCAGTCAGTGCAAGATGGAAATAAGATAAAACTTATGTAACATACCTGACAGTTACAAATGTAAGGTTGTTACCACCATTCTGGAAACGGTTACTAATTAATACCCAACATAAATGCTGTTAGATAGATTATTAAGAATTTTTTTAAATACTGTACTTTGATTGGATGAAAAGTTGGTATAAATATTAGATATGATGGATCTAGATTACATTCATGAACTCTGTTGTGGGTAAAGCCAGAGTTCATTGAGTGTGACATTAGCGTCAAACAAAATAAACACACTTTTGCATTTTTTTAAATCGAAACAATATATAGGATACAATATGTTATATTATTAAAGAAACGTAAAATTACCATTATAATCATATATTTAATAAATCCTAAATTTTTAAATAAATTTTATTAGTGTATTTTTAGACATATTGACTTTTATATCAGAAACATTTTTAAACAGACATTTAATTTCTGATGAAAATGCAAAACAAACTATTCTCTTCTCCAGAGTTTGCAATGTTAAATGTAACTAATAATTAAAAAATTACATAAATACAGCTTCAGATTTTAAAAACTTCAGAGTAATTCATAAATTAGAAGGAAATTTTTATAGCATTACAGAAACTGTAGCAACAGTTTGATAAATTAATGAAGCTTGCAATGTATTCCTTCATTATGAAGAAAAACAAAAGAGCTACCAGTTTTTTCATTAAAAAATTACATTAATATATATTGTTAGCTTTCACGATTATAGTCATAGGGTATTCCAATAATTTCGTGCCCATTTTCGCATATTGCGAAAATTGGCATAAATATGGAAATTATAATTCAAGCCTTTGAGCGTGGCTGTACAACTCTTTTTAGAGTGGTGGCAAAAGCAGTTACTTTTATAAACTATTTATCAACGTTACGTTCCAAGGAAATAACATATTCTAAAAAGCGTTATCAAATAACAGCTATTTTTTTTTGAGAAGTTATTCCAAGAAATCCGTTCGCTTTGCCCTTCTTGGAAATTCTATGGAGCGAAAGGAAGCTTTCGTGGGGTGACAAAACTGATTTTTTGAGGAAATGAGATGTAGGGTGAAATTTAGTGACTGAGCATCGAAAATCACTTACTGAAAGAAATTTAATGATTTTTGTTATATTCTTTAATCAACTTTGTAGGAATTTCCTACTTTATTATACGTATATTACTACAACATTTAAGTCTAGACTGATTTTCATTTACTTATTTTTTAAAATAATTGCATGGATTATTTTTAGATTTATAATTCTTTTTTTACTGTCAATTGATTTTCTCAGTAATAAACTTCCGAGAAATATTTAATGTTAAAATAATAAGATGGAAAAAGAACAACAATCAGCATTATTTCTTGTATGATAAAAACTATTACTAAAATAGCAGATATATTCTGCCCTATATTGAAATTGTATTTTTTCTATTTCAAAAGGATTCTTAATTTATTCATCGTTAAAGTAGAATTTAAAAAATGAGAAACAAAGTAATATTGATATATTTTGCACCAAATATGTTCTGCGTTAACTACCTATGAATGTCAAGAATTTTCTGCCCATATTACTTAACCCATAAAAGAAAGTACTGACCTAGTCTGAATTTCACTTGCTCACATTATATTAAATGGGAGATGGTGTCATTAGCCTACTCGTGGTGATCCCTGTTTTTGCTAAACAACTGACGTTTGTTACCCATTGCAGCCATATATAATTTGCTGCGAGATTCAATTTGCTGTTCCTTTAGAATAGGCTTTTTAAAAGCTCAGCTATTTTTATTGTCAAAGTGCGTTTTTGGAATGCTAGTGATTTTACTTACGTTAAATTGACTGAACTAAAATATAATGTATTTACTCATAATATTGACTTTTTGGGCATTGTTGAGAGTGGTATTGAGAGAGTCATTTGAAATTTTTCTGATATAATTCTGGGCTGTGTGTTGGATTGTATACTTAGAAGCCAAAGGAAAAAACCTCCGTTTGGGCTGCAGGATTACAGCTTCTTAAAGAAAATAAAGACAATGCTAGAATTAGGATGGACTCTACAGACTTGATGAAGGATTCTATTCAGATTCATGAGCATCAGGCTATATTGCAAGATATATTAAAATAGCTAAATGCATGACCTTTCGAGTTCGTGTAGAGAAGATTGACTTTCGTAAAGATGCTTTGAGAGCTCACCACTTCTTGTTAAAGCCCAATAATCAAAAGGAAAAAAGAAGTAAGCCCATTCTGTTTGAAAACAAATCGTTAACTTCACAAAGGTTTATAGCTGGTGAATTTAATGCACAATATGCCGAGTAAGCAATTACCATCCTACTGTTAAAATCACAAATGACCATCTTAAATGCCCTACAATTTGATTTAACCTTGAATTGGATGAAATCTTTAACTCACATTTTTCGGATTGGTAACTCAAATGTTGAATTAATCATTTGCCGTGGTGGAAAAGTGTTGGACCGCTTCTGTCACAGTTCCTTGTTCACCTTGGAAATAAATCCATGAATGTATTACTCAGACTTATTAAACTTACCTAAACGACTGGAATTACCAGTGGTTTGCGTAAAGATTTACCCATTATTAAACTAGAAAAGTTGCAAGTGTTTCAGATAACTTCTGTCCAATTTCACTTACCAGTATTATGTGCAAACTAACTAATGACTTATCACAAATCATCTCAATCACTATTTGGAGATTTATTTCTGTCTTATTGACAGGCAGGTTGGTTTTAGGAAGCATAAGAAAACTATCGAACAGACTGACAGACCCACTCAGGCGATAAAAGATGGTTTTCATTAAAGAAAAAGTACTGCAGCAGTGTTAGTAGACTTCCAGACGGAGTTTGGAAGCTTTTAAAAATATTGTCATTGGTATTTTCGGTAATATGTTTCGCTGAATCGAATCTTTTTTGGATCAACGTTTTATCAGAATCAGGTAGATGTTAGCCATTTCAGACTTTAAACAGAATAGACAAATTCATTCCTTTCTCAAAAATCATACTTTTAAATGCAATAGTTTTCCACTTTATCTATAATTCAAATAAGAGTAAAATTTTTTATAGTTTCATTATTTTTAACCATAAAAAATTTTTAGTTCATAACTTAATAACTATAGAACATTAAAAAAGTTCTCTAAATTTAAAATCTTGAAGAATGCAGAAATGATATAAATTTACACATCCACACACAAAATTATACTATTTTCATAACGTAAATATTTTATTCAATACAAGGATAATTATTTACCCGTTTTTATAAAGAAAATGTATTATATAATTTAAAAATATTCTATAATTTTAATATTTTTTTATGATATAGATTGTCATGGATTACTTTTATCAATTATCTGAAGCATTTGACTAAAGCAAGAAAAAAATAATTTTTTTCATCAGACTATATTTCTCTCAAAACGGGAGTGGCAAAGTTCTTCCGTTTCAACTTCCTAAAAATTTCAAGTATAAGAAAATATAAATATTAAAAATGTATAACTATGCCATAATTATTCGTTTTGAGGTAAAAATATTTATAAGAAATGTCCTTTATTTAGTTGAGTTTATTAAACTTTATATCTGGTGTACAAGTTAATATTGAGACGCTTAATGAAAACTCTTCCACTATTCTTTCGCCATTATACTGCAATACAGTCACAACTAATCCTCCAATCAAATGTTAACTTGAGTTCGAACTTATAATCTCTTTTTAAATATCCGATATCCCTTATACTGCAAGGTAAGAGACCTATTCTAATCCGGTATTATTTGTCGAAATTATGTCACTGGCCATGAACATGAAAGAGATCCAAAGCCTACAACGGCGAAGCCGTTTTTACTTTTTCATCTGTAGTAGTGCTGAATAGCCAATCACAGTACGCGGTGAAATAGGGAGGCAAAACGTCGAACTTAGGGAGAGGAGGTGAGGGTTCGGAGGAATCCTCGGGCTGCTATTGGCCGATCTGGTTAGGCCGATAGGTTGAAATGGAGAAACTTCCAAAAGTAGTACAATATGAGTAGAACATAGAAATAATAAGAGAAAATAGAAAATTTCTTGAATATAATATAAATTTCACAAGAGAAAATAATCAGATACATAGACAAGTATATACAATGAAATAATAAAGAAATAAGTAAATGAAATAAATCCGAATACAAGGAAAAAATAGAAAATATGGCTACACTACATATTTATATTCTTTTAAAATTTTTATGTTATTTTTTTTTTTTGTCGACAATTCGTATATTATATTAATATTTACACATACATTGTCTTTTTTTTTTTTTTTTTTTTTTTTATGAAAAGAAAGGAGAAAAAATAGAAATATAAAATG
This sequence comes from Latrodectus hesperus, assembly GCA_037975125.1. Lineage (NCBI taxonomy): Eukaryota > Metazoa > Arthropoda > Arachnida > Araneae > Theridiidae > Latrodectus > Latrodectus hesperus. The sequence goes on along the minus strand of JAJQOW010001332.1, from coordinate 18,981 downwards.
CTAACAAAATATTTACAACAATGCTAAATTGGGTACTTGATTAGATATATACAAGATGCGGGAATTGAACTGATAGTAATTTAAGTTCTAATTCGTACAGAGTAGAGTGAATACAAAGTGCTAGTTAAATGGAATGTTAGACTTCTTGGAGATAATAGCATCACTATTCATAAATGCTGCAATCGGCCTGTATTTTTTATCATCACTAGGATTTTCGCACTTAAAGATGTTATTGAAATTTGCAGCTGTGCAATTTCCTGCTTCATTATAGAATTTTAAATTTATTTTGGCAATGAATTCTTCCATAGTGTCAATTTTCAAATCGTTGTGGATTGCTTTGTTCTTGAGGTAGAATGGAGCTCCAAGCATCTTCCTGAGTATTTTGTTTTGAAAAACGTTAAGTGAATGTAATTCCTTAGCTGAGGCAGTGCACCATGCAGGGGAGGCGTAAGTGACGATTGGTCGAATCATGCTGGTGTAGATTAGTTTTTTCAATGAGATATTGGTTTTGCTATGTATTCCTAGAAGTGGTCGTAGTTGTAGAAATATTCCTTGTGCTTTATTAGTAACTTTTTTAATATGGTCTGTCCATGTTAATTTGTCATTAATTGTTAATCCAAGGTAGGTGGCTGATTTTACTTGCGGTATTTTTTCTTTAAACATATAAAGATCTCTATGTGGGTTCTTCTTGGTTTTAGGTGGTCTGAGGATTAGAAGATTGGATTTTGTAGTATTAATAACAATTTTCCATTTTTTGCACCAGATTTCAATGTGTCGAATTTTCTTTTGCATTTTTTTGAGTGCGTTATCAGTATTTTTGGATTTGATGATCAGTCCAGTGTCGTCTGCAAAGAATGCTATTGTACTATTATAATCTAGATTATCTATGGGGAAATCAACTGTATAAAAGAGATATAGGATGGGGCCTAGTATGCTCCCTTGGGGCACACCAGCTTCGATATCTCTAAAGGAAGAAATAGAACTTTGAACTCTAGTGGCGAATTTTCTGTTGTGGAGGTAATTCTTGATCAATTTTATGAGATTAATATCAATTTTGAGTTTAAGCATTTTGTATATGAGTCCTGTATGCCATAGTTTGTCGAATGCTTTTGAGATGTCTAGCATAAGGAATGCTGATTTTTCTTTGTTTCTGAATCCTCGTCCGATGAACTCTAGGATGCGAACCAGTTGTTTCACTGTGCTTAGATTTCTGCGGAATCCATATTGTTGGTCTGGAAGTTTGTTCATGTAAATATTAAGTCTATTGTAAATTACTCGTTCGTAAATTTTCCCTAGGGAAGGAAGGAGACTAATCGGCCTGTAGCTATGTGGCATGACTGGATCTTTTAATGGTTTTTGGAATAAGATAATAACGGCGTATTTCCATTTGTTGGGGAAATAGTTTTGCTTTAGGCAGTTGTTAATTATTTGAACTAGGTTGGAGATGATATTGATTGGTAATGATTTAATCATTTTATTTGTGATTTTATCAATTCCTGGAGCTTTTTTGGGATTAATATTTTTAATAATCTGTTGAATTTCTTCGGTATTGGAGGGTTTCAGGTTCGAATCCGGATTCTGGTTGTTAATGTTGTTTTTAACCTCTTTATTGATGAATTCTTCGAAGTCTTCACAATTTTCAATTTGATTTATGGTGAATTGCTTCTCCATATAATCTGCGAATGCCTCTGCTTTTTCGGAATTAGTGAAGACTAGTCCTCTTTCGCCATGGATGGGTCTGTTAATTTGGGTAGTTCTTTTGAAGTTTTTTGCAAGCTTCCACATTTCTTTGGTGTCTTCTGTGATGTTATTTATTTTGTGTTCCCAGTTCTTGTTTTTATTAATAATACATTCTTCGCGTATTTCTCTTTGGAGCTTGTTTACAATAGTTTTGATGGAGGGGTCCAGGGTTTTCCTGTATTGCTTTCTTAACTTATTTTTTAATTTGATTTTTTCTCTAGTTTCTTTAGGTAGTATTGTATAATTATTTTTCTGTTCTATTTCTTCGGAGGCTTCCGTGAATGCTTTTATGATGTTTTCTTGGATATTATCAATTTGTATGTCGATTTCTTCGATGTTATTTGTGGGAGGGATGACAGTGCACTGTTTGGTTAGAATGTTTGTGTAGAGGTTCCAATTTGTTTTAGTACAAGTCTTCTTTTGAATATTAATTTGTTGACCCACTGATAAGATTACCGGTAGGTGGTCAGACGAAAGATCGTTAATAACATCTGCTGCTATTGGAACTTGGGAGTTTGTGATAGCAATATCCAGGATGTCCGGTCGATGCCAACTGAAGATGGGGTAGTAGGTGGGCTCGAGAGGTGAGATGACTTTGAGTGAACGTGATATGATGTGAGGAAGTAGATTTTTGCCGTTATTATTGTCATTTCTGCAATTCCAGTGAACTGATTTGGAGTTCAAGTCGCCAATAAGAATAGTCTCTAATCCAGAGGGAAAGAGGTGGTTTAGGTCTTCACTAGTAATGCTTCTGTGAGGCGGGTTGTAGATGGATGTGATTTTGAGTTTTTTCCCGTTGATGATGTCTGAAATGATAGAAACTTCTTCATATCCGTCTGTGTTTTTATTACTGTATTGTGTGGCAGGAATACAGTTTTTGATGAGTATCATTGCGCCACCTCCGCGGTGCGTTAGTCGGTTAGTTGAGAATGTAGTATAGTTTGGGAGTTTGTAGGTTTGGTTCCCGCTTGCATGTGTTTCAGTGATGCAGCAGATGTCAATGTCATGCTCAGTTATAAAATTTTTTAGTTCTTCGAATTTATACATAATATTGTTAGCATTCCAATTACAGATTTGTAATATTTTTTGATTGATGTTGTGATTATTCATGATTGCTGTCTGGTGATTGGCTGTTGCTACTTTGGTTGATGTTTATGGCATTTAGTACTCCAGTTTTATTGATGTAGTCGATAAATAGTTTTAATTTGTTTAAAATTTCTTTAGCTTCAGTTATGGTGTCGGTGGCTGTAGCTTGAGCGTAGGTTTTATTTTGCACTACAACTCCCTTGACAATTTTGATGGTATTAGTATTGGTTTGTTGCGTTGCTTTCTTAGCGTCTTGAAAAATTTTGCATCCCCTGTAACTGGCTGGATGGTCACCATTACAGTTGGCGCATTTGGCTGGCTGATCTTTTGGCTTTTGGCATTCGACCGTGAGGTGTGTTTGTCCGCATTTAACACATTTTGGTGTGTGTTTACACATTCTCTGTGAGTGGTGAAGCATTTGGCAACGGTGACATTGGGTCGGACCGTTTCTATTTTTGTAGGGCTCTATGCGGACAGTGCAGTTGTTGATAAATTTACATTGGTAAATTTCTTTAGCTTTTGATGTTTTAGGCAATGTGATGATATATAAAGGCAGTTTTTGAACTTTGTCACTGGCAGTGATGCTAAAATTCATTTAATAGGTTTATTTTTAAATACTATAGTGGTAGGCAGAAAATATTATAGCATTGCTTTATTTAGCAATTTTTAGAATTATGTTAAGTACATATTTTTTCATAACAATCATTTATTACAAGACGATTAGTTAGACTAAACTATTATATATATAGAGAGAGCTGATATTTAATGTTTGAATGCTCCTCACAAATTGACATGAAATATTGCATTTACAAATAACTGTACTTTGTGCACTTGGTGAATAATCATAATTGATATTACGTACAAAATATTAAGATACTGTGTTTTAAAAATAGGCGTGGTTGATGACTTCCGACAATATGGAGGATATGGGATTTACCAAAAATAAATGCGTATAAAAATCGATAAAAATATTAAGATACTTTTTTTTAAATGTACAGATTAATAAATTTATATTGTTTGTTTTAGTTAAATATTCTTTAACATTTTATTAAATTATTTTTCAAAAAATTTTATCGTGGGTAAAATTTTCATGCAATTCACAAATACGAATTACGTACACTGGAAAATCTTTGTATTATTTTAAGGAGGATCACGAGAAAAGACTTTGTTGGTGTATTTCTACAGTGCTTCACAGTTAAAAAAAAAAGTTTGTAATATTAACATCAAACATTTCAAAAATGAAATAGGCACAAAGGTAAGCAAATTATATCTCGTCATATTTCTGGTGTCACATGCTCAGTCCGCAGATTACCATCACCCAACACAAAGTCACCTGTGTTTATCAGATCAGTTTAAAGTTTTATTTTCTTTGAGAATTAACGTTCATTCCTGTGATATCCAATCGTAATACTACGAATAAGAAGGATGCAGAACAGAAAACCAAATCATTTTTAAGTGTTCCTTTAAATTCTTATTAAAATTAATCATTTAGCATCGAACAAATATGTAAAAAAACTGGAGTAATATCAATATGTAATTTAACAAGTGCAAACAATGTAATTAATTGCTCCTATTACGTCTTACCTCTAATCAACTATTAGTTGTGAAAATTTTATAATATAAAATATAAATAAATTTCTCAGATGCAAAATGGTCTTGGGTCAAAAATTAACATAAATATGTGAAATGTTTTATATTTCAGCTACAAATAATGAACAGTAACAATATCCATGTCATCTAAGAAATATCTTCAATTACTAATTCCTCCTATTTTATAAAATTTAAAACATTACATTATATAGTACGAACACACTACGGGATATATGGTGGAATTGCCATGAAATTTTGTGGCCATATTTCTAATATACTTAATGTAAAAATTCGTACCAATAGTTTTTTAGTTCATAACTTGATTCAATGAAAGCTAAATAATTATAAAAACTATCGTATGACCTTATTATTAAATTTCATTTATTAACTGTTAAATACAACAGTTTACTGTTTGCTTGTATGTTATCGCGCTTTGTTATGGACCTGTTCTAAAATCTGATGTATGAGTTTAGACTGTTACTGATAAGTTGAGTAATGAGATCAGTGTTTGAAGCTTAATTTATTTTGACAGTTGGGAAAATTTTCTTATATAACATAAAATTATGAGAAGCTGTGTGTGAAAGATGAAAAATAATTATCAAATTTATACTGATTAGTGAAATTCATATCAAACGAAAATAACCTACAAAAGAATTACACGTTTTGTAGAAAATTGTGAAGTCCTATTTCCATTCATGATCCCGTTTTGCTTTTCATTTTATAAAAAGTTGTATCTAAATGTCTGTTAAATTTGACAAAAAAAACTTGATATATTTCACACATCAGGGTTTGAATTTTTATCTAATATTTTTTTTTTATAATTATTGTTATTCACGCATGTAAAAATCTGATAGGAGATGGACCTTTGTTTCATAATTCAGAAGAAATTCCAGTCACTGGTAAATATTTATATCCTTTTTTTTTATGTATATATCATCAAATACACCACAGACATAATTGGATATCGCAACTTGATACGGAACACTCACGTCTAAAGTTTTTGGTGAAATGGGGAATGCCATGCTTCCTTCGATTGAGCTATAGAGAAATTCCTTTAAAGTTGAAGAAATCTGTTGTTAAATATGTTTCTAAATTAAATTTAAAATCATGTGGTTACGAAGGATATAATATATTTTTTTTATCAATTTTTAAACTTGAACAATTTAAGTTTGAACAAGTAGACTATTACTGTTCGCATACACATAACTGAAGCTATATAATATACATCGCTATGAATTTGTGTTCAGGTAAATTATGTTTTTTTGGATTTATTTACAGGTATATATTTAAAGTATCTTAAGCGCGCAAATTATCAAATGCACTATTCGTTAAAATTTCTTATTATAGTTAAATATTTGTTCCAATTTAATGAAATTATATCGTTGGGAAAATTTTCATGCAATTCACAATTGCGAATAACTTACACGAAAAAATTTTGAAACACTTTAAACAGAATATTTCACTTTTTTAAAAATTTAACTGAATTATGTAAAAATTTAAAATGCTTACAATATTTGCATAATTCATTCCCAGAATGAAATACGAACAAAGGTAATTAAATTATATTTGATCATGTTTCTGTGTAGTCACTTGCTTATTTTACAGATTTTTATCACCCGACATAAAGTCACATATTTACAATGCAAAATAATCTTTAAACCTTCGAAAACCAATCGTAGTACTTATGATAACAGGGATGAAGAAAGGAAAATTCTCAGAATATTTTTAGTTATTACTACACTCTTCAATTCTTATTTAAATTAATTATTTATTTCAAATCAAAAATGTGCTGCACAAAACTAATGACTTTATGTTACATGTATACGTAATTCCTATTTCAAAACTAGAAGGCTTAAGAAATTATTAAAGATAATAAATTCTATACATTAATAACTTCCAAAAGAGAAAGATATTTAAAAATAGAAAATATAATAACGGAAATACTGTATAAAAGTAATATAAAATTTGTATCATTAAAAAGCACAAAATTAAAACTGTTTCAATATGCATATGGAATGAATATTTTTTAATGAAATGAAAGGGTTCTGAAAGAAAAAGTACAAGATTGCGATGGGATAGCTTATCTATTGAATAATTTCAAATTTAGAGTATCCTCGTGTTTGCCTCCACCTTTAAGCAAGTCATATAAAAGATGTACTGATAATTCGGAGTTCTGATTAAAAGGATTGAGTTTGCGTTTTGACGTGATCCCAGTTCTCATAGCAATTTTCACCGCGTAAGTGCTTAGGTAGCCGAGGATTTGCTAGTGTTTTCCTAGAGTGTTTTCAGTGATTCTGTTTTCCATTGATGTCTTTTAAGTGATATTGCGCTTTAAATTTTTTCAACGTGGTTCGCATCGGTTAAGTTATTTAGTTTTTTCTATTAGAAATAGACAGGTTTGTGCTTTGTTTGTGTTTTCTAGTGATGTATGTTCCAGAGACAGAGAGTGCAAATTTCTTGCATACCAAGTTTTTTTTTTTTTTTTTTTTTTTTAATGAATATGATGTAAGTGAGGCTTTTCAGTGTATTCGCCAGCAATCTCAGCAATGCCTGGTAACAGCCAGGACACAGAAATGATTATTTCAAAGAGAGGAACTCAGGTTACATAACCATTCTAAAACTGTTGGTGAATTTCCAACTAAATATATATCTTCAAATTTAACCGCTATAATCAAAACAACTAGGTAATAATAAAGTCATTCAAAATAAAGGTAAAACTAAAATAGTAACTTAAAAGCCTCAACTAAATATAGTTGCCTTTATAATTAGAAAATCTAAAACTAGTACTAAAACTCAAATTAAGTCAATAAACATTAAGCTAAATAAAGAATTTCAATTTAAAGCAACAGGAAGTAGCTTAGACATCTATCCAAATAGTATTGATAAAAATATAATGGTTAATTCTCCAAGATTAAGTGAAAAAATTTCTTTCTTTCTTATAAATCAGACAAACAAAAAATCGACCAAAATAGTAATAAAACGCTTAGTATTAATACTCCAGTTGAGGAAATTGAGGAAGAATTAAAAGAATGAAATTTTATTGTTCTTAAGTAATGTGTATTTACATAATTTGTTTCCCAATGATATTAACTGCTTATTAATATATTTTATTGTTTTAATGTATAAAATATACCTAAATTTGAATTTTTTTAAATCAAACATAATTCAGCATCTCACAAAATGAATTTAATTTATTCCTCAATATAATTTCTATTCTAAATTCTTACAAATTATAACTGATGTTTCTTTTACACTAAGGATTACTTTTGAGTATATGTTCGAATAAATCTTATGCTCGAATAAATCTTAAAATATATTTTCTTGGAAAAAGTATTTCTCTAATTAGAGACACAATATAATTAAAAAGTTTAATTTTGATCGAAATTTCTAAATTTTACTATCTTATCAACTTATAAATATAACCCTGCGATTAATCAATATCCAAAGGTCACCATCCATCATTGTTTATGGTAACATCAGTACCGAACCCACAGTTTTCAAATAGTGAAATCATATTAATGATAATTTATCCAGAGATATACACTAAACTAACTTATATTTAATAATTAATTATATTTTATTATTTCATATAAATTTCTTTTTCAATATTAAACATTTTAGTCGAATTTAATTATCATATAAATCATCTGTGTAATAAAAGGAAAATTGGATATATACAGATGCCATTTACTATAAAATTACATGTTTATGAACATAGATAGAAAACAATATTTTCCTTAAAAAAGAATTGTATATGTAAACCAGAATATTTAGCACCTACGAGAAAATATTCGAATATAGGAATTTGTGCCTTTCTGATAAGTATTTTACTTCATATACATGATTTTACTGTTCTATATGCCTCAATTGTGTATTTATCTTAAATATTTTTACTAGACGAAATTACACCTCACGGAGAAGTAAAAATAAGAGAGCTATGTGGTATTAATAAAAATTGTGTGTGAATTTAAAGTACCAACAATTAAACAGTATTTTTCAATAAAAATGTATGAAAATTGCTTCTGTAAAATTGATAAACATATTGCTACAGTAAATAATTCAGATGCAGTTTTTTATTATTGACACAACACATTAATTTACAGTTTTTAAATTTATTTGCATATAAAAATGTTTGTTAAAAATGAAGAATTTTATCAACTAATAAATTTTTTACTTTGTATTGTTTGATCTACAAGTATCTTTTGATATCATAAGAGCTCAAATAAATTAAATTAATAAGCAGAGAATTAATATTTTTACTTTCCATACTTTACATACTATAAAAACAGTTATTATTTGTCATTTCTTTTTATGATTGTTGAGGAATATATGTTATAAAATTCCATAGTTATTTACTTATTATGGTCTTTCAAATTAATGTAATTCTTATTCGTTCGAAATTTAATTGAAGAAAAGTTACTTTAATATGTAAATGTTTAAAGTAATATTTTTAATAAATAGACTGCAAATGTTTATGCAAGGGAGTAAACTCAGAAAACTCTCAGGCACTCATCTTGAAAGACATGCATGCTTAAAATAATGATATAATATCATAGGTTATATATAGAGAGATAACATTAAAAATACAGAAAATAGTATCGACATACATAAATAATATAGTTATAATTATATATCTATATAGAGAAATACTGTTAAAAATGTACTGGAAAGATAATTTGAAATGTGTTAGTAAATTTATATTGCGCAAATGTTTACTGTGTAAATTGTCCAGTTCACAATGGCCTTAAGAGTTAACTAATGGCTATTGGAACAACAGCATTCTTCAGTGTGGATCGGTTTGTTTGTTTGTCGCTCAACGGTCATTTTTTGCACACGAGGGCTAATTAGACCGGGACTTACGGCTTAAAGTGGATTCCGAACCACTACAAACATCCATACCCAAGGTGGGATTCAAACCCAGGAACTGTTGAACCGAAGGCAAGAGCGCTAACCATTCAGCTGCCAGCTCGGCTCTTTGGAGTGGAAGTTTTTGGTCTGGTCTAATAACTTCTGAAGAAAAGGGATGATTGAATCTAATTTGTCAGTTTAGGTACTAAAAGTTTTCAAGTTACTGTCTTATGATACATAAAACCCAGTTTCTGCTTACGAAGAAGCTCTCTCATATAGAACACATTATAGATATTTAAAGAAATGCTATACAACGGCTTCAAGTTTTTGGACATTATGATTTAAATTGTCTGTATATTGTACTGAAAAGTTTTAATAATTTAACGCATATTTTTTATGGTACAAGATTTGTAAAAATACTAATTCAATTGAAACGATTGTGTAAAAAGTATCTTAGTTTACTTTTAAGAAAATCTCAAAGTTCTTAGAAATCATTGTTAAATACTTAAAATTTTAAAAATAAATTAATACTTATTTCAAGATAAAGTTTATGAAAATTTCCTTCAGATCCAAACTGTTTTTAACTAAGCAATTTTAATACTCGGTTAAAATTCTTCTACAAAAACTTTTTGAAAAATACTGTTGTCTACATTTAAAAAATAAGTAAAATAATGCTTCTTATAAATACTATGGTGAAATATCTTCAATTCTTACTAAACCAACCTTTTCTTCAAATTTCTTCAAAGAGCCTGAAGATAATTCAATATTACAAGCTGATACTTCAGAATGTTTTTCGAAAATATGCAGTTTAATATCTGTTAATTTATTTTACAGTTATATAAAATTAAAAATGTTATGAGTAGAAATAATTATATTTAAAGATTTATATTGAAATTAAATATTAATAAAACTACAAAAAGATCTTTTTAGAACAACTTTTCCTCATCATAATTGTAATTTAACCTGAAAGATAAATGATGAAAATTTAGAATTTGCAGCTATAATACGTAGGATATTAATTTAAAATGATTTTATTTTCAAATATTAAATAAATACAACTACATTTACAAATTTACAATAATTAATTTAATATAATTATACATTGCAACATTTATTATCATGATTCTTAATAACTTAACTTAACAACAATAATACATTTTATTTCAACACAAATTTTATAAATGGCTTTCTACAAGAAATATGTAATTCTTTAATTCCAGTACATCAAATACATTTTTAGGACTGTAAAATTATTACATTAAAAATATTATTTTAACACATAATCAATTATCATTTACAATAATTAAAATTTTATTTACATAAATTAATTTTAATAAATTATGAGATGATGCTTTCTCAATAAATAAAAAAATTATAAAGTGTCAAAATTTATTTTTACAATGTATAAATTCTTAAAGTAATTTTCAAGTTTAATTATAGGTATGCATATTATTAGTTTGATCCACACAAATTTTATGGAATGGTACGTTAGCTTCTTCATTTAATCTTTTTAATTTATAAAAATTAACTCCCGAAATTTATTATTAAATTTAAAATATTTCACTCTTCTTTGATATGCGAGCATAATTTCAAATTTCTAAAAAAATATTTTTAGAAATATTGCTATTGCTATTATTAATTTTAAGAATTGCATCATCTTAGTTGGTATAAATAAGATGATGCAATTTCTAAAAAATGCATCATCTTGATAAAAATTTCGCTAAAATTCATAAAAAAAATAATAATAAATAAAGGCTGAAGATAAATAAAATGCCCTCACAATATTAACATAAAATGTATTTTTAAAAATGTTTTAATCTTTTTTTAAAATGAAATATATTTATTCATCCGCGTTTCAATTAACTTCTAGCCAAGCGAAAGCTTGGAATGTGTTCCCGAGAAAACTCGATGTCAATGTTAGAAGCCAAAACAACGTAATAACGACTTTAAAATTCCGTTGCGAAACAACGATAACGGCTTTAAAGTTCTAAAACAGCGATAGCGGCGTAAAGTTACAAAACAACGAGAACAGCTTTAATGTTCCAAAAGTTACAAAATAACGTATTGTAAATACAATACCGTAACGACTTTGAGAAGTTACCAACACAGGAACGATTTCAGCAGTTACGGGGGAAAAAAACGTTATCGTAATAACATAATTTTTTAAGAACGCGTTATTTATTAAACGGTTATTAGTTGATAACGGTTTTTAAATAACAGTTCCATTAAATAACGATTATCTCTAGTTTCTACCAAGAATTAATAATTCATGTGCTCCAAATTGTGAATTCACTAATCTCAAAATAAGTCATAGAATTACTAAATACATCACTATATTTGCTTCAACTCATTTAAATACTTGGCTAATTAATTTAGCGATTAAATACGATCGACAAACGCACACACAATAATCACTAGAAATCTAAAAATTCTGTATACAATGCCCACCATTGAAAATGCAACACCAAGAAAAAGAGGACAGAAAAATATGCAAATTTCTGCCTAGACGCACTTACTGGGTTATGCAAATGATGTGAAATGCGTAGCTCTCCACCGCCCATAGGATACGAAAATAGGTGAGGAACCGCCAAAGTGAGCAATATTCGCGCCGTTCTTGTAGCGTGGAAATTTAATGTGGGAAGTTTGTACCTGTAATTACGGAGAATGCCAGGCCGTCGTCGACAGTCATTTATTTTTTTTTTTGTATTGTACTTTGGGTAAAAAGTTGGTATAAATATATAACATACGATGGATCTAGATTATATTCATGAGCTCTGTAATGGGTAAAGCATTTGTTTCCAGCCAGAGTTCATTGAATGTGACATTAACATAAAACAAAATAAACACTTGCATTTTTTTTAAAGTAATTACAATAAATAGAATAAAAATACTGCAGCAATTCTAAAATTAGCAATCATTTGATAAATTAATAAGTCTATATATATAAATAATAAAGAAGCATGCTCCTGTTACCAGTTTTTTTATTAAAAAAATACATTTATATAATTGCTTGAATACAAGTGCGTTGGTTGTTTATAGTATTATTAGCTTACTAATACACTGCCAAATTTCGCAAATAGCGAAATTTGGCATATACTTGAGTAATAGTATTACTGTCTGTGTTAGGGAAATATCACCGCAAGATTCTATCATGTTTTAGTAGCTCATGTTATCAAAATAAATCTTAAAATCATTGCAAGTATCACTATATGCGCTTAAAAAATAGCTATGTCTATCGATTTAAGTAATTGTGGCGTATTAATTTAGCTATTAAAAACGATTAACAAACATAATAACCCTTTTACATTAAAATCTAAAAATTTTTTTACACACTGCCCGACATTAAAAATTCATAACCAAGATGGAACGTACATAAAATTATGCAAATTTCTGGCTAGGCACACCTTACCGAATTATGCAAATGATGTGAAATTCCCAGCTCGCAGCGCTTGTAAGATAAGATATAAGGTGAAGAACCGGCAGAGTGGACAATATTCGCGCTGTTCTTTCTCTTGGAAAATAATTGTTGAAAGTTTGTACTTGTCGCAAAAGATGCCTGTAATTACAGAGAATGCCATACCATCGTTGACGGAATCAGTTCAAATTTACGTGGAGTATGGTGATCGGGTGGGAAGGGCAGGTTGATCAATCTCAAGTTGACTAACCTGCCCTTCTGCGATTTGCCGTTACGTCAAATCGCAGCTGACAGACCCCTGGATACTATCGCATTGCTCTGACTGTGGTGAAGATTGTTAGAACAAGGAACTGTGGAACATTTGTGGAGTGCCGGTGCAGCCAGAATCACGTCAGCACGCGTGGATCGATGCGTCCGAAGGGAGGCGGTGGTAACCGCGCAAAGAAAGTCTTTCGAAGTTCTGCAGCATATGCGAAACACCCTGAGTGTTCCTATTACCAAGTAGAACAATTTGCCATTGATTGGTTGCTAGTGGCCTGCGCTCATAGCCTCACTCATAAAGGACTACCGTTGATCCCATAAAATAAACACCAACGTCAGTAATAATGCCGGATTTGAGCGATGTAAACGATGAAGTGGAACATGATCGTTTTCTCAGATTAATCACGCATCTGTTTCTCACTGATAATCACCACAAATGAGTTTATTGTCAACGTAGAAACAGGTCCAACCTTGCAGCAATTGTGGAAGACCCCGCCAAACGACAACGTTTCATTATGGTTTGGAGCGCCATAGGGTACTATTCCAGGTCACCTCTAGTTCGTATTAGTGGCATTATGACAGCCTAACGTAACGTGGATGGTGTGTGGCGGCCGGTGACACTCCCCAACGTTCAAGGGGTGCCCAATGCCCTTCATCAACAGGATAACACCGGACCACATATTGCTTTCATCAGCGAACATGCCCTGCAAAGTGTACATGCTTCCTTGACCACTGGGCTCCCCAAATCCCTCACCAATCGAACACGTTTGGAACATGATTGGAAGTCATTTGCAGACCTTGCCACTGTCTCCTTCAAAAGATGCACTTTATGAAACGGTTGACAGGAAATGGAGAGCCATTTCTCAGGACATTATCCATACTGTCATTGTCTCTGTGGCTAGACTTGCAACTTAGTGTATCGCCGTTCACGGTCGTCCTTAAACCTACTTTCCCGATCCTGTTTTTGATCAATATTATGCATATAGTTTCGAAATATGGATCACTTATTGTTCGTTGCTGTCTCTCTCTGTTTGCCGAGTTACATCACTATTTGTCAACTCAAATATGTTGCATTTTCATTGTCGGGTAGTGTATTAGAATTAATTTTTAAATTTGTCAATATCTAAGCCCTAAAGTCTCATTATTTTTTGCAAATATTTGTGTGATAGCTAAACTAAGTATAATTGTATGCAAATATCTAAACCGAAAAGTTATCTCAGAATCACGACAATCTCAACACGACGAAAGCCAACAAGGTCCAGACAGATTTTCATGTCCATTGGCACTGGGGTATGAAGCATATGTTCCGGTTAGGTAGTCGCAACTTAACTTGAAATTCTTACTGCTTAATTCAACAGTATGCTTCACACTCAGTTATACACATTTACTGAAGGGATGAAAGATAACTTAGGTTTGGCACGGAAAGGTTGAACCAACCTTGCCTTAACTAATCCAAGGTTAAGCTTTGTACCAGTGTCTTGGGAGCGTAAAGTGTCACCACTACACCATTTGGTTTATAGCAAAAATGGATGTGAATATTTTGATCTGATTTTACTGTTCTTTTTAATTCATTTTATTTTTTTTTTACTGTCAACTACCCCTATACAAATCATGCACACATTTAATGCAATTATTTCTTCTAAATTAGCAATCATGATTTACTACCTGATTGTATTCAAGAATCAGCCTATGATCTCTAAATCCCTAGATCCTTACCACGAGCTGTTTGTGTCGCTTGTTTCCGGGTGACAACTGGACATCTGCTCGATGTTCATTGAGCAATCATGGTGATATGGATACCGCTCACCTCAAGAACTTCCCTTATGTTTTAAAGTTTTTGACTGACAACTCTTTTGAGCCTACTAAAAGACTCTACTCTTATTTTTATACTTGTTAATCTTTTTATTGGGTTGCTCGTCGATTAATGCCAGTGATGCTGAAGACGGGAGTAGAATATAAAAGAAAGAGTAGAAAATTAAGAAAAAAAGGCTTATGATCTCTAGCATTATGTGCCAAAAATAACAGAAGTCAGCAGCAAATGCAGCATTTTTCAATCATATTCAACGCACGGATCATAATTTGTCATTACATCTTCAATTGATCCCGAGGCCAATTTTGATCACCTGAGAATTGAACTCAATTCGCATAGCGGGGGGAGTAATGTGTGTTGAATACACGCCCCATCATGTCAGTACGATATAGAGCATAATTTTTGAGTAAATGAAGATAAGTTTTTTTTAACAAAATATTTATTGTAAGGGCTTTTTTCTTCACATATTTTTGCTTTAAAAATTTCAAGGAATTACATGACACAAATTAACAATTAAATTTTATATTTTCATTTTCTGTTTTTTTTTTTTCTGAGTATATTATGAACTAATCTTATTTATAAAAGGGAGGTGCAAACAGATGCTTAATATTTTCAAATAAATGAGATTTGAACTAGCTTTTAGAAAATTTGGCTATATATTCTTCAATGATAAAGGCATTAAAATTTCTCCAGATTTGTCAATTTCTAGTATTTTTGGGTGAAACTCTCATAACTTTTTATTGTTGTCTCTTTGGTTCCCAATGTTTGTGGATGAAGCACAACCCATCACAGTGAGCCATAAATGTTGTTGTTGTCTTGTGCTATGTAGGCTGGCAATATGGGGTGCGCTGCTCCACTTTTCCAACTGAACCATAATTTGGTGTGGAGTCCGACTTCCTCAGTACACACATGCCTCTTATAGGGTAGTCAATTTTTCACAATCCATTCATACAATGAAAGGACAAAGACAGGAGAGAGAAAGTAGGTCAATACCCGAACCGAAATTCAAGCCCAGGATCTCGCTATCCGCAGTGAGATACGCTGACCACTAGACAATCCTAAATTATTGCAGGATATATTCAAGTAGTTGGTGCCACAATAAACTCAATAACTTATTAAGTATGCATACAAAATTTATCAAGTGTTTTCATCAGATCTTCGAGGTAGTCAATGTACTGGAAGTTTAGAAGCAATTTTAAATTAATTGCTGCATCGATATCATATCTTGGTCTCTAAAAGAACTAAAAAATATTAACTTAAGAAGATATGGACATATTCTCTGTAAATAGAATATACACGTATGATTAAATTGACCGAAAGGGAAATTGTTGGCATATAAGAACTTGCTAAAGAGCTCAGAATATGAGGGCCTAAATATAAGAATAAAGAGGAAATTCAAGTCTTATTAGAGGAAGATGTTGATGTGATGATGAGAATATCACCCGAAAAGAGAAGTCAATTCATTAATGAGGACAATAGTATTGAGGAACTATTCGAAGCTAATAACGTAACAATAAAGTAAAATAAAAGCATAGTTGGAAATTTGGAATAATTTTTCTTAACAGCAGATTCTTCTACTGAAAGAATCATAAATCTATATCGAGTTACAAAATTTTGCATCTTTTTTACAGTGAACTCTATAATGATTTTGTTGAACCAACAAAAATTAAAATTCTGTTCTTCTGTAGTGTATGGAGAGTGAAAAATCTAAATTAATTACTTCTTCATATAACATAAGAATTTCTTTTCAGAAATTAAAATATCATTAAATTCAACAGTAATATTTTTTTTGGATGATTATGTTATCAAGAAAAAATTTTTTAAATTAAGTAATATTAAATGAATATTTGTTTTGTCATTGAATATTCGACACACATTTATAAATTTTATAAAAATAAAGTTTCTTCTATATAATGACTATTCCATTTGTAATCTTTTATTTTCTCTAGCAACTCTACAGACACATTTTCACAAATAGCCGAAGAAGCTTGTATAGCAAGTGCAACAGAAAGAAGAAAACAAGAAATAACTTACTTTAAATTATTGATAAGAACAACGTGAAATAAAAAACAACTGAAAATTAATGTTTAATTATAAAAGCTGATGCTATATGATGCATTTTTTAATGTTTTAAATATTGCTTTTACAAAAGTATCCAAATTAGAGTAAATATACCTATATGAGTGTGTGGACACAGAGTTATACAATTTTAATTTTAGGAAGAAGCTCAATTCTAAAATAAACATTAATTCAAAAAAGTTATCTTTAGTAAAAGCAAACGCTGCTTATTTTATTAATTCGGAAACTTACGAACCCAAAACAAGTTACAGGAAAAATATATTTTTTGTCACATATGACGATATTAATATATAACAAAGTGTAATATACATTAACTTGAAATTTACTTTACATTTCTTTTAAAATGCAATAAAAGTTAAACATCTCAAATTAAGAAGTATTAAGGAAATAATGTATGTAATTTACTGACAAAATGTTTATTATATATAAAATTTCAGTAATTCACTATTATATATTCAATGCAATTCACTCCTCATCAAATGAATTCCAGTGACACATGAATTGAAGAAGAGAACTGAAGAAAAGAAGAGAAAAATGCAGAAGCAGCAAACGAGTGATTTTTCTAACTGAATGTACAGATATTCATTTATATATTTGCATTTCATTATTTTTAGTTGAGATTTTAGATTAATAGTTTCGTTATTGTTTTTATGTATCTTATTGATGATTGAGATCAGCTTTGACTTCCGATGGGATCGCGTCTTATAGCAACAGGGAGAAAGACTTGGAGCATTGTGGGAGAGAATTCAAATTCTTAGAAAAGATAACTGGGTTATTTGTATAAAAGTGCATTTCAAGTGTGTAAAAGGAATTTGTTGATGACATTAAGATTATTTCACGAAGATATCAAATTATATTAAGATAGAATATAAATTTTTTTACTATCAACAAAGTCCTCCTTAGATATTGGTAAAAGTTTGGATGGCACAAAGAGGCCGCCTAGAATATTTCGCAATAAAATGATACGTTTTTTATCATCTTTATTGAGCTTCGATTTTTGAATTTTAAATATGAGTACCAACCAGGTGATTATTAGACATTCATTTCAGATAAAGATATTAGCGTCACCATGAGTAGAATGAACTTGTTGGAGGAAAGAAAGAAGAAAAGGGAAAGATAAGTTTTTGGTACACCTACAACTTTACACCAATAAAGAAGAATTACATCAAATGAATACGGTGTTATTTTTCCTCATATAATATACTTGGACTAGGAATACAATTATGCTTTAACTCTGCTGAAAATGAAGTCCAATAGATGCTAAGAACTGAATTACCAAAACTGACTTAAAGTTTCGTAAATTTTGACAATCATGAAAATACATATGGTGTGATGATGATAAATATAAACTGAAATTAAATGTTAGTTTAATTTTGTTACGTTGACTTAAGACAATGATTCCCCAAAAATGGATTATCCAAGAGAATAGAAAAATATATCGATCTTTTTAAAATTTAAATTGTAATTATAAATTATACTCATTAAATGGAAATATAATCCTTAAGATTTATAGTCAAGTTAAATTGAAATACCATAGAAAAATTAGTCTAGACACTCCCAGAACGTCTAAAATATACGCCTAAGTGTTGATTCCTGGGAAAATTACAGCACACCGAGTGAGAGTTTCAAAGGAACGAAATAGTGAGATGTCTGCTTTGTTTATAAACAAGAAAATATTCCTATTGAAGGTTAAAGATTATTTATGCAATCAATATATAAAATTCTCTAAATTTTAGCAATATTGTTCATTAATTATTATTAAAAAATTATTTTATAATCTTTTCAAGAAATGTTAGAAGTTAAGAGTTTGGTTTTCAGTTTTAATCATAAAAGGTGGAGCTTCAAGTAGACCAGAAAATGAAATTAATGTGCAGTGAATTCTTCAGAAAGAGTCGGCACCTAAAGGGTTGTTGTGATTACTCTTAATTTGAGACTGTACAGAGTGCACATTGATTTTAGAAGTTCATTCTTGTGTGAAAGAAAAAAGTAGATTTATAATGGCATTGATCGAAATAAAATTTGATCTACATTTAACTGCTCGTTAGATTTTATTTAAAGGATGTTTTCAACATTTCTTGTACGATATTGTATGTGGCCACCAACAGCTGCAGCAAATAGGAGGTACAATGTAAGCTTCATGCCAACTGCGAAT
>JAJQOW010001331.1:0-53836 GCA_037975125.1 Latrodectus hesperus | reverse complement strand
ATATAATTTGAAAAGTTTTCAATACAATTTAGAACTTCATTATAATATACTGAGATCCAGCTGTCCTTAAAAAGTAATTGTTCTTAAATAATTTAAAGTTCTAGATTTTCCAAATAAATTTAAAAAATATGTCTACCATTTTTTCATTTAATGACAAACATGTCTCTTCTTAAATAAAAATATAAATTACTGTTTTAAATTAATAATAGAAATATAAATTAATGTTCTAGCAAAAACAAGTAAGGAAAAAACTTTATTTAGATGTTTCTATTTTCGGTAATATTTTACTTTTCATTGAATTCAAATTTCTTAACAATAATACAATCATTCTAAATTAAAAAATTTTAATTTTTTTCTAACTCCAATATCAATATTTAAAATAATATGAGAAGTAAATTTTCTATTTATTAAAATATGCAATTTATAACGAAAAGGAAAATTTCATTTACCACTAAGAGGAATATAAATATATTATAGAAGTAAAATAATATATTATCATATGGTCGACAATGAGACAATTTACAATTGAAAAAAATGGAGGAAATTTGGTTAATTTAAAATAAAACAGATATGTAGAAAAAAATAACATATTTTTTAACATTCTCATGTTTATTTATTTTTTAAATATTTATTATTCATTTACATTTCCTTTGCAACAATGCATAAAAAATACCTTTGATATTAAAGTAAAACAGAGAAAAAAATCTAAAAATATTGTTGTAATTTGTCTAAAATATTTTAACATTTATGATGAAAATATTTATAAGTAGTTTATGTCTTCCATTTTAAGCAATGCAATTTTGAGTTAAAATTAAATCAAATTCATTTTAATTAAATTAAATTGATTTTCAATTAAAACGAGTGTCCATATTTGTAATTTGTTAATTATGAAATGAATGTAAATTTAAGCAATATAATATGCTTCGATCTCGTTACAACATACTATAGTGCTTAAATTAAATTCATTTTAATAACACAAACAAAAAAAATAGCTACAGTAAATTTTGATAAATGTACTATGTTTAGAAATGGCTAATGTAATATGAAAGAAAAAGAGATTTATCCACATGATAAAATATTTCATAATATGGTGTACCTCCTCAGCAAATTATCTTTTTTTTTACCTTTATAATACAAAAATTTTAATGCACAATTAATTAAAAAATTGGAGGTAAGAAAGCATATATATATATATATATATATATATATATATATATATATATATATATATATATATATATATATATATAATATATAAATATATATATATATATACATATATATATATATATATATATATATATATATATATATATATATATATATATATATATATATATATATATATATATATATATATATATATATATGTATATATATAAAATATAAATATATATATATTTATATATATATATACATATATCTATATATATATATACATATATTTATTTATATATATATATATATATATATATATATATATATATATATATATATATATATATATATATATATATATATATATATATATATATATACATATATATATATATATATATATCACTAGAATAGTTTGCAAACATATCTTATGCCCCCAACAAAATGTTACAGCAAAATACCAAAAGAAAATAACATTTACTTTGCTAATTAAATTAAAGTTTGAAAGAGTGATTAAGCAACATTGTCTCAATAATATTCTAGCAATTACAACATAGCTCATTGCGAAAATATTCCTCCTTGCTCAATTATTTGTGTATTTTATAGTAATTGGTATGTTTAATGACACTAAATAGCTCTTTTAATTTAATAATAATTATTCCATTGTTTACAAATTCTTATGCAATTCACCCTTGATAAATAATAATAGTAAAGAAATAATTATTTTATGCATCACTTCACTTACGAAATTCATTATGTGATTAGCAGTAATTGGAAAATAATGTATTTTCTTTATTTAACTAAAATTAATAATACATTCGTATTGCGATTTTCATCATGAATAATTAGAACATTCTAATTAAATGAGAAGATAGGGAAAATTCAAAATATTAAAATGGTGTGTTTAGATTTAGATAATATTCAAGATGTTTCTAATAATTCTAATATAAATCCACTTTTTTGTATTTTTTAAAATGTATTCCAAATAAAACAACAAATTTAGCAGAGAAATATTTTAGTAAAATTTCTAAAAATAATTAATTACTTCAACAACAGTAAATATATACAAAACGATTTCTTTAATATTTTCATGATAGTTATTCAATCGGGGAAAATGAATACCCGTATGTAAATGGAGATAATTAAAGGGCTAGTATGATTTAATATATGAATTAATTTTTCGAAGGATTTTCTAGGCTTTCATGAACTTCTTTTGAAAATTAAATAAAAAAGATTTTCAAAAAATTTTAGAGATAAATCTCATGTATTCTTAGTCATCTTTCTTTTGAAAAAACTTTTATAGCTATTGGACAATAAATTGATACACAATCTCAAAATATCTGTCCTCAAAGTTGAGCGTAAACTTCTTGAAAGATAAGACATAAGAAAATGATACTAGGATATTTTCCTCTCTAAGCAGTCCAACGATATCAGCGCTTCACAACTTGTCGAAAGGATTAAAAAGTAGAATTCGATAATCACTTCATGATATTTTATCAGCATATATTATTATAGAAGATACTTTATAAACATTTATCAAAAAAATCATTTAAATATAAGTGAAAATAAATTATTTTTAAATGATGGAGAGTATAACATTTGACAAGGAAAAATAAATGTATATCTGATAATTTTAAGTTACTATCTGATTGACATATTGACACAGACTTTTTTTATTATTAACCTTAAAGTGGTTGTTTCTTTCATTCCAGTTGAGATTAAATCTACATCACTTTATTACAATTCTCATTGGTTTAAAATATACATGACATCAGAGAACATTTCATATACGTCACATCGTATTGAGTCGGCGTCCTAAATCCGATTTGACGACGAATTTGCTGTCTGCCTTAAAATCACATTCTTCGAGCGGCAGCAAACAAAGCGAAGTTCATCATCGAATGTCTGAGAATATTGTCGAAGTTCATCCTGTTAATAAAAATGATTTCTTATATAAGGAGCAAAGCATCGTTTTTAGATGCCGTTTTCCATTGATTCAAGCCATTAACACATGAACAATAGAAAAAAGTACAATGAAAAAGACATGACAAAACATCCACTTTATGACTAGTTTAAACCAGCCAAAACGACTTAAATTTTTAAAAATTCCATTAATTAATAGGTTTCTACATTAATAATTGCAATATTTGTAAGCAATCTCTTTTGAATCTTAAGACTATTGCCTTGGTTACGCAAACATTATTTATAATTTATTTGATTTTTAAATCTCTTAAAATAGTTGCAATATGGATTATGTTAATGCTCTTCTCTTTGGCCTTCTTAATTCCTAACATTCACTTTTACTAAATAAACGCTTTACGTGCTGAATGATATTTATTGTGAATGAAGCTTTCTAAGCCTAGAAAAATTAAGGGAAATTGCTTTGAATGTAGGCCAAATTTCTTAAAAATATTTATAAAAAAAACTGAAATTAACCATAATAAGTCATAAATTTTAAAGTAAATTTCAAGTTATTATTCGGGCCAATGATTCAACATTTCATAGGTACCATTTCATCATCAGGAATAACTGATTGATATAGCTCAAAATATACTTTAAGGGGTTAGTTACTATCTAAATAATTATCTTGTGTACAATAAGAAATGAAAAACCAAACTTGACATGAAAATAGTTTGAAAATAAAGTATTACATGAACTTACCAAATTAATCTCATCTCGCAAAACATGTAGGTTTCTTCCTGGAACGATTTAAATATGGTGTCTGAATAAACCAACAGCATAAAATTTAAATTCTTTAAATAATATTTAAGAAAAGCTATTTTCTTTTGTGAATATAAAATCTTCATTTAAATAAGAAATACATATTTCAGAAATAATATCCACCTAGTACAATGATAATACAAAGTTAAAAAAATTGTCTCTGTATCAAGTTGAAAATGGCGGAGAAAATTTCATTTCCTTTATTTTCCCCTGTGGGGTCACAACTATTATTTCCATCCGTTTAAATTTTCTCTCCGGAATATTGAAGGAAGTTTTCACCATGTTGACATTCGCGTTTCGAATAGTGTAACCAAAACTCAGAACTTATTTCGTTTCCGATGTTTGCTCCATTACTTTTCTTTGCTGCTCTTTACTTTTGAATTCGAAGCTAAAAATAGTGATGTTAGATAAAGAATATTCAGAGCAATGCATTTTTATTCTGAAAAAGAACATTAAATTGCTTTGAATGTGAAAAAGGAATATTGTTGTTAAACAAACAAAACTCAGTTTACAGCGAATGATGAGTTGATATGGCAAACACATCTCCTCTATCGAAGAACATTTGCAGCGATAAAAGAAAATGGTGAGCAAATCAGAAGTTAGAACAGATTTTGGAAATCTAAAATCATTAGAAATCAATTCTCTTCTCAGTTCAGTCCTGAAAGAGAATAAAATGGATGTAAATAAAGATTGAGTATCTATTTGTGTTTGACAAAAAGAAAGTAAAACTGAATGTTCGTAGAAATTTAAGAACTCTGACAGAGGAAGTTTTTAGAGTGATAAATGAAAGCGCAATAGTCAACTGATCCATTCGAAATAAGATATTTTTACTTTTCAGGAGATCAGGAAACAGGAAATAAACTGGATGCTTGCTTTTATTTTGTGGTATCTTTTTTTTAAATTGAACTTATTATAAAAAATAAGAACAGTATACTATTTATCAATCAATGATAGCAACATAAGATTCCGTTGATTTTTTTAACAGTATATAAAATAGAGAGAAAAAAATTATAAATTAAACGCTAAAATCAAAAAATTACTCACTGTTTCGCTGAGGTAATACAAAATACTTAAATATAAAATACGGATTTAGAAAAAAAATTGAAACTTCATGAATACTTATACATATTACTAATTTAAAACTATTTTTTTGTGTTGACCACATTATATAATATAATTTTGAATGTAAAATTTCTTAATATTTAATTTTTAAGAATCATAATTGCTGTAATTAATTTTTAATTGCTTATCATGAGTACAATTTTAATTCTATATAAATACTGGACAGTAAAAAAGTTGTTATACTAAGTTAAAAATTAAAATAATTTTTGCATTTATTAAAAATCTGGTAATTTAAAGAATTGCAGTTTTTCTTTTATTTATACTAAATTTATTAAATTTCGTCCTCAATTAAAGTAATATTTTATCAGCTTTTATCATTCCTTAAAAATTTGTATCAGCACATAAATATATCCAGTAAATTTAATTTTTTCAAATTATTTGAAGATTATTTTTGTCAGGTTATGTTATAGACCAAAACAGAAACAGCATAGAAATATTAGAATGAAATAAAGTAAAAAAGATAATTTATTTTACGATATACATTATTATTATAAAAAATTTAAATTTTGATTATGTGTGACTAATTTTCTTAAAACCTAAAGTTTCTAGTCAATTTACTATATTAAAACATCAGCCACCCAACTTGTCTAGTTGTCGCGTGCCTGACTGCGGATAAGGAGGTCCTGGGTTCGAATCCCGGTTCGGGCATGGATGTACTTTTTCTCTCTAACTATCCTGTCTTTGTCCTTTCCTTGTATGGATGAGGTGTGAATGGTTGCCTACCCTATAAACGGCTACCTATGACATGTGTGTAGAGCAAAGTCCTACTTTCACCTTCATGGTGTTCTGATTAAACGAAAGACGCTCGCAATTGACTTAAATTTGCATTGCCAAGGCATAGCGAGCTTGGCTTGTCCAAGTGGTATTAACAACAACAACAAAACATCACTCACCTTAATTATATCTATTTTATTTTGGAATTTATGCATTATTAGATTCTCAAATTTTAAATTCATTATAATTGCCTATACTATTACCATTTCCCTTATTTTTGTTGTTATAAGTTTGAAATGTTTTGTGGATAGTAATTAATCTTAATATATTAATTAAAAAGCTCTTATTCAAAATAATTATTTTTATGATGATATTGCTCAAATAATGATTCTGCTTAAAATCAGTTAAAAAACTTAATTATAACAAAATTCTTATTAATAAGCCATTCTTAAGAGTTTTAACTATAAAATTTATTTTGGATATGTTATATCTTCCAATTTTATAATTTATTTTAACATTTTAATAACCCATACTATTTTTTAAAATTTGTTCTGCTTAACCACTTCCCAGTTTTGCCCGAACACCGTTCGGGTACTTGAAATGGAGCCCTCCCTGTTTTGCCCGAGAGCCGCTCGTGCGACTGTTTTTTTACATTATTGCAATGATTTACCCGAATTTTTTCTTTCTTTAGTATACAATGTTTCTAACAGATGGCTCTGGTAGCTCAGTAGAGGCCTAACTACAGACAATTATTACACATCACCAGAACTGCCAGGTATCCTTCTCAACTATCAAACAGATATGTGTGGCACCCTCAAACTTACCAGAAAAGACGTTCCAAAAGAATTGCAGTCAAAAAAAGGAGAAATCCGTGAGTACTAGAGAGGAAAGATCTGCCTAATCAAATGGATGGATAAGAAACCTGTATCTCTATTATCTATAATACACAATCCTGTAATGATTGAAGTACCATCTCACAAGGATGATGCAAGGAAGAAACCAAAAGTAGTGATGGAATATAATAATACCATGGGAGGTGTAGACAGAATGGATCAACATCTCACCAATTACCCAGTCACAAAGAAGAGAGGAAAGAAATATTATAAAAAATATTCTTCCACCTTTTGGATACATCGTTGTGGAATGCTTTTGTTTTATACCAGAAGCATGAAGGAAAGTACACGCATCTGAGTTTTAGACTTGATATAATAGATCGTCTTATCGAAAGATATGGGACAGTAAATGATAAAAAATGACGACCAGGAATTTTGCCCAATCCCTTACGATTGACTGAAAGACACTTTTTAGAAGTGATTGCTCCCAGTGAAAAGAAGTTGAGACCGACGAGGCAGTGCTTTATGTGTTGCTCGAAAAGAAATGATTCTGGAAAACGGATGAGCAAGGAAACAAGATATTTTTGTCCCGATTGTGATGTTGGACTATGCTTGTCTCCTTGTTTTAAAATTTACCATACAAAAACTGAATTTTAAAAAGATATTAGATGTAAGTACATTTGTACATTTTCTGGTAAAAGTTACCAGACCCGTACGCGATTGGCGCGATTTCAACCTTTGGCACCAAGCGCTCTACAGCTCTGTCGCCAACCTAAATTACGTCACTACGCGCGATAGATGTCAACCAATGACGATCGCGTTCGAACTTCAGCTTTGAAATCGCGCGTTTTTTAGAATTCCAAATAATAAAAAGGTTGAATATTTCATTATAATTAAATACTGTAGAAGTTTTAAAATTATAATAAATAGGTACGAAATTTTTTAAAAGTTGATTTTAAATATACCGAGCAATGGCACCCACCTTAAAAAAACATCAGTGTAGCGCTACCTACTGCAGTGCCAACCGGGCAATAAAACTAAATTTCGAACGTTAACAAATTTCAGTTTTTGTTTAAACTCGAATTTTAATATACCGAGCAATGGCGCCCACCTTAAAAAAACATCAGTGTAGCACTACCTACTGCAGTGCCAACCGGGCAATAAAACTGAATTTTGAACGTTAACAAATTTCACTTTTTGTTTAAACGCGAATTTTAATATACCGAGCAATGGCGCCCACCTTAAAAAAACATCAGTGTAGCACTACCTACTAAAGTGCCAACCGGGCAATAAAACTAAATTTCGAACGTTAACAGATTTCGCTTTTTGTTTAAACTCGAATTTTAATATACCGAGCATGGCGCCCACCTTAAAAAAAACATCAGTGTAGCACTACCTACTGCAGTGCCAACCGGGCAATAAAACTAAATTTCGAACGTTAACAAATTTCACTTTATGTTTAAACTCGAATTTTAATATACCGAGAAATGGCACCCACATTAAAGAAATTTCAGTACGCGGCACATTCTAACACTAGCATGTAATACACACAACTTAAAAATTCATATACTTACTTTCTTACTACCATCACGCTCTAAATAAAAAAACGTAAGTTCAATACATTCTCATCCATAGTTAATTTTCGCTAGCAACACACAAACTCCAAAATTCGAATATCGAAACTAAATTATTAAATATTATTCTATAATAGTTTCAAGGGTTACATACAAAACGCGCTTGTCACGCGATCATGTTACCCAATAAACGAAAACACGTCATACATACGTAATCGAACCGTTAAACCAGTTTGACGAAATTATCGCACCACTTTATCGCCTGCTTGGCGCATTTTACCCTCTGTACGGATCTCTTCACTTTAGCGCATTTTCTTTTTTAAATTCAATTCTTGTAAAGTGTTTTTTCCAGTTCTCTTATTTCACCGGGAAAAAGCCAACTTTAAGTAAAAATTCAATTGTTTTTGCTCTAAATAAAAATTAAACTTATTTCATAAAATCAATAATTGCAATAGTTTTCACTCTAGATTTGAGTTCATATAATCGATTTAAGCAAAAATTTGTTTCTGAAAAATATGCTTATTTTTTTACCCAATTTGTCAGAAAAAAGACGCTGTTAAGTGGTTAAGCATAGTTGTAGTCATGTTTACCATTCCATTGCTAAACCTATTTATTTGCATTAATTGAGATTCCGTGCTAGCAGCTCTAATACTTAAGCGATATTTTATAAAATGCTTTTAATCTTGCTTTTAATAATTTAGATTAAGGCTTTGCATCTAATTTTTTCATATTTTAAAAGCTCTGTTAATTATATAGTTATTACTTGAAAATATTCTTATTAAAATAAACTTATGTCATCGCATTTTCTTTAATTCATTCTTAAACAGAACCATCTTCTGTTTGAAATATTTCAAAATATTGCAGGGGACGTGTGTACGTTTAAATACCCATATAAGTAGATCTCTTCACTTTTAGGAATTTTAATATGTGGAAATTCTCACGAAAATGCTAGTTTGTTTATACTTTGAAAATAATATTTTTAAGAATACGGGAAAGTTCTATCAAAAAAAGCTCAAAAAAATATAACATCTTGCAATATAATTGACTCTAATTTTTAAAAATTGTTTTTCTTTTAATTATAATAAAATTGAAAAATTCTCAAAAAACTAACTGGTTATACTTAAAACTTTAATATAATTTACCTTAAATATTTAACTTAATTTTCAGAATATACTAGAATGAATTAACGTATATTTAAAGCATTTTCTAACTTCAATCTACTATTAATTACCAAGACTATAAAAGATTAAACACTGTCATAAGATATTAAACAAGCATCAATCAATCATCTAATGTTTGCATTCAATATCAACCTGTTTTAGAGATAGAAATGCGTTTACTTTCTAAAACTGTCAGCATTACTAGGTAAAGCTTTTAAGGGCATTTTATTCAAAGAATGCATTATAAAATTGAATGCTTGAAAAATGTAATTTAAAGAAATAATTAAATCATTTTATTTAGACTTAAATGTATTTATAAAAACTAAATTAATATTCAGAAACTTTTTTAAAAATGCAAAATAATTTCCTAGATCGTTTAATATTATTGAAATAAAAACTACGAAAAAAATTTTTTTTGACAGTGTAATGAACAATAGGAAAATACACTGTTTTATATTATAGATTCCGAAGTTATAATATTAAATTATGTTCTTAAATCACATGATTTAATGTCTTAATGGATTTCTACTAATAAATGTTGGATGTTAAAATATGTTTTGATTTCTCTTTCAATTTAATTTTTAATGGCTAACGATTTTCTTCCGGAAAAACATAAGCAAGTCACGTTCTCAATAAAAAAGCATTTGAATTTTTAGTTTCCTAAGTATTTTAAAGATTATTTAATTTTTGAATATGGAAATTATTTTATTTTGATTCATGCTGATACTATGCAATATTTTAAAATTTCAATCGTTTCCAGCAAATCGAATCATATTATTTGTTGGTTTCTTTCTAGTATAAAAACATTTTATCTTAAACTTTATTTTAACTAATATTGACTCCCTATTATGATAACTAATGATGACTCAAATTTACTTTTACCTCTGGTTATCCATGACTCTAATTCCAAGTCAGATTTTGTTTTTGATAGTTATCTTGTTTCTGGCAGATTTAAAAATAAAAGTTGAAATAGAAATATTGCAATTTATAGTTACAGAATTTTTCACTATTAAACTGTAAAGGAATTTCACTGTAAATCTATTTTTCACTTTCAGATTAAGAAATAAAAACATTTTATGCAATTTAGGCTTAACATATACTACTAACGATTGAAGAAAATGTTATATTTAGAGTACTTTAACTAAAATCCCAATTTGCCACAAATAACTTCAATTGGAATTTAGAAAACTGTTGGCAAGTAAATTTCTTGAATCTTGAGAAATTTATAGAAATCATATGTAAAAAAGGAAAAATTACAACTGTCTTTAAGATATAATTATCTTTTACACAAATTATAGATTGAAATATCTCTCTCATATTTCCAATAGCTTTAAAATTTTCAACATTTTGCATTATTACTGTTATTGCTGTGATAAAAATCTTAAACCATGCCATATATCAATTAATTTCGTTTCGTTTTTTAACAAGTTCAAGTTAAACATTAATCAACAAAGTTAATTTTGCCCATTTTACAAAAAAGCTCTTTTTTGTATTATTTACAAAGGAAGTTTATTATTTCAATATTTTTAATTTTTTGTTGATAGTAAAAGTACCAAACTCACTAGATTTCTGAACATGGCATGTGTAGCATATAATTCCAAATGGTATAATGATAATACGAATTTAAGTCTTTCGTTTTAATCAGAGCACCACGAAGGTGAAAGTACGTTTTTACTCTTTAAATCATCCGATAGATGGCACCACCAGAGGATCCACTCCTTCAATTTTGACATTGAACTGAAGAGGGAGGAAATTTTCTCCAGACCATGATGATCGTTCAATAACCGACCACAGGACTTTCGATTCCACAGATTTAACGAGCACGTATATCTAATGTACTCGGTGGGTCTTTGGCGGCATTTGGAATGGAACCCCGTTCTTCTGGATGAAAGGCCGATGCCCTAACCCCTAGGCTACCACGGCCCTGGTGAAATTTGTTTTTAATATATACAGTTATATATTATTTATAGTTTGGAATTAAAATTTAATAAAATTCAGAAAGTGCAGTAAAATCAATTTGGCTAAGGAAACATCTCTTTATCATAAGCAAATTTTATGAGAATAATAAAAGTAATGTTATTGTTCAACAAGTATGTCATTTAGAATTTATAAAAAAGGATACTTAGGGAAGTGGCAACCTTATGATAATTGGTTCGATACTCGTTACTAGTATGGTAAAGAGTGAAATATTGAGAATTGCAGGAGTTGTACTTTGGATTGAAGCCTGGTATCTCAATGACCTGTCAGTACTGGTTCATGCAGGAACAGGCTTCTCTCCATAGATCTGATGAAATCTTTTATGGGCTTGGAACGATGTTTAGTCGACTTCTTTACAAGACTCCAAAGAATGTTTTAATGTATTGTGGAATTTAAAATCGACCATCAGAAATTAGATTGATGCACTTGATTTTAACTCATTCCAGAACATATTGTAAGAGTTTCGAAACAGGTTCGGAACATCATAGTTGAGAAATGTGGACATTTTGAGAATTTTGTATATTATATGTCATTTGTCGTAGTGTGAAACAACATAACCAAACCCTGAGAAAACAGATGTTTATATTTTTATTTTCACTTTAAATTTAAGAGCATTTCCTCTTTTCCTTTCAAACTATGCTGTTGGAAAATAAAAGAAAGGATGTAATAAAAGTTGGGACAATGAGACAAGTGTAATATAAGAATAAATTTTTCCTTTTGGAATGGATGGGTGGTCTTGAGTAAATTTCAAGAATTTGTGTTTTATAATATCTTTTATATGTAAATCTGACCAGTAGGGATTGAGGGGGATTAGTCGGGATTTCTGACCTATCCCATAGAAGTATAGGAGGTACTTTTGAACTTTAGAGAATCAATGATGTAAAAAAGAGGAACCAAGATGAGAATTATGAAGAGCTGAAAACTGCATCTAAAAAAGTAGAAGTCTCAGGAAAAAAAGGAGTCTACGATGGCAGATTGGGTCCTCATTGAGCAAAATGAGATTAGCTGAAGATTTAAGTTGTAAATGGAGTACAACTGCCCTGTCCAGTCGAAGTCTTGTCTCTATTTAATGAATGGAGCCATAAGACGTACGACAAATAGATGAGGATAAAACCTAAAGAATTACGAAGACAGACGACAAATTCTGATGAGAAATAGCGTAGAAAAGGAGAAAGCTCATGAGGAATGAGTAAGCCAAGCGAGATGCTGAGCAGTAAGTCAAGTGAGATGTTGAAATATCAGCGGACGGAAATGGAAAGCGAAGATGACGAGTAGAGGACAGGAAGTGGATAAAAAAAGAGAATCGTCGATACCGGAGAGCGGCGAAGCATTGACGATAGGAGACACCACAATACTACTCCTGAAAGGGATGAGTCTGATCGCTCGTTCTTATTTCGTCTGGTCAAATTTGGTTATGATATATTGTGTAAACGTCACAAAAGAAACTTAAAGTTAGAATTTCATCAATTATTTAATCTAGAATGATGCAAATGTAAATTTCTCTTGTTATTGAGTGGTTGAAATAAATTATTAAGTTTTACTATATTTGTTTTGAATCTTTGTCTCGGTCATTCAATTATTAAAAACGAACCTGGATTTTCCTTGGATTTTTTCTAAAATTACCGAGTTTCACCACAACATCATTCATATTTTTATTCAAAAATAGGTTTCACTTTCTCACATGTTATCTTTTCTTTCACAATATCCGCTTACTTTCAACCATGCTCTTTGAATCTCTCTTTACATTTGTCTTTTACGATAAATTTAGAAATTTAATTTACAGTATACGTTTATATTAACATCCATAAAAATGAATTAGGAAATAAATTTCGATAGAGTAACGAAAGAACTATTTCAATAATTCGATTTGATGTATTATATTTTCATGAAGAAAGATATTTTTTAAATAAAAGTATCTGAAATTATACCAATTAGACAATAATATGATTAAAATATACATATTATAATCCTCAAATCGATTCTTAAAAATAAATTTTAAATCACAATATATTTAGTTATCAAAACCACACAGTGCAAGTTTTTTACGAAATAAAATCTTAAATATAACATAGGGATTTTATAAAATATGAAATATTCATTTCATATTTTATAAAATCACCTGTGTTATAAAAATGCAGAAACATTCACGTTTATGAAATTAAAAGTCGTTAAATTCAGATTGCTAATATAGTTATCTATTTCTAGAGTAATCTATAAACTATAGATTAGAAAGAGCCTTCTGCTAGCAGAGTATCGAATTACGGTTTCAGTTAACGACTTTTTAATGGCTCAGTTTTAGACTTCAGCCCTTATGTATGACGATAAAACAACACTTTACTCAGGATAAGTTATCACTTATAAGTAGTAGTCATTAAAACTTTATACTAGGTTTAGAAAATTAGGTTTTAAAAATCAAAATTTATTAGATAATATTAAATTAAAATAGCGAATATAACTAATTTTTCTAGTTTTTAATTGAATATTTTAGTATTTTTTAAAATTCAACTTTTATGAAGGCCTATTAAATAACTTACTCCAGTAAGAAAATCACTTATAAGCAGTAATCATTGAAATCAACAAAATTAATCAAATTAAATTTTAAAAACCTGAATTAATTAAATAACATCAAATTAAAAACATACAAGCATAGTTAATATTTACTTTTATGAGATAGGCTTTCCAAAATTCTAATATTAAACAATAATAACTGACAAAGCTACTTATTTTTATATATTGTTGATTTTTTTAACTGAGATTATTTGATTTATTAGTATTTGTACTTGCAAAAACTAAATGGAATATAAAACTTTTATTTTTAATTTTAAAATTTTTTGTAAGGAATATTTGACTATGAACTCCGCTTCAAATTTAAGGTTAATATGTAAACTTATTAGTTAGCATTCATATGAAAACTCATATAACAACATAAATTCGTTTCTTATTCAAAATTTTTATTTTAAATCATTAGTGTAGCTTGAATTTTGAATAAAAAAATCATTTTTATTAAAAAAATAAAATTTATAGTTTTATAAAAAAATTCATGATTAATAATGTAAAAGCTAACATTTGTTTTCTTTTTTGTAACAGATATAAATGAAATAAATTATGAAGACTTAACATTTTTATTACATTAAAGTCAAAATGTCTCCCAACTCATATTTATCTAAATTCCATTAAATATTTACAGTTTCATTTTTTATTAATTCGTACAATTAGATGATGGTTTATTAAAATGAGCTTTTTAATTTCCATAAAATATATTATAATATTTTAATGTCACTTTTTTTAAATATACCCTTGTAATTTTTCACTATTTAAGTAAGTTTTGAATTTAAACAAAAACTTTTATAATATTTTTCTTAAATACTGTATTATACTGATTTTTAAATTACAAAACTTATACAATGTACTTTATAACTTTATTGCTATCGCTTTTACAAAGGGCTCTTCCAATTGCAATGGTCCGGCATATTTTTCACTTATACAAATAGAAAATCTGAATCCCATAAAATATCTGTTGGTAAAATTGCCTCAAATTATAGCTATAAGATAGGGACAATCAAGAAGTTTTTGAACTTTTACTTCTCCAAAGCGATTCGAATTTCCAATAGATTTTTATTATTCTCGGACTCTAGATTTGCCCTCCAGACCATTTTAAAGGGCAACTCCCAACTTTTTAAAGATATCATTTTGCCCTTGAACAAAATAATCATAGCCCAAAGGACCTGCATTCTTCAATGGATACCAGCGGACGTCGACATCGATAGCAATGAGAAAGCTGACATCCTCGCCAAAGAGAAGCCCGAGATAACCCTTAATTGGCACAGATGCCGTATAATCCAGGATGCCAAATTCTGAGTTTGGTAATTTTTTGGGAGATTTGTTATGTATCTGGAACCTGGTTTTTATTACGTCATAGAGATGGAGGCCTATAAAAATTATGCAGTCAATTCTATTTTGGCAACCCTAGTATTTACGTTATCGCACACGTCACAATCTGTCATCTTGGCAACATTTCTTCATCGCCAAAAAAATTCAAAATTTGGAACCCTGGATTATACGGCCCTTGAGCCTCTTAATTTTCCAACAACCTGACTCACTGACGCGGTGGCCTGGTTGGTTAGAGCGTCGTTCTCTTTATCGGAAGATAGTGAGTTCGAATCTCGACTTAACCAAAGATCCGCCGTGTCCGTTAAAGGTGGATGGGGTACGTTAAAACTAGACGTGATCGCAATGTCCTCCAAGTGAAATGATACATCTGGGGATGACAGGCCTAGTATTGGGGGTCTTCTGCTTAGTTCTTGTTTCAAATTCACGAAGACTCCACCGGCTGCTTCTTTCTAACTGGAAGAGCCCAACTTAGGGTTAGATACAGTTAAGCATGCTGACGCAACAACAGCTGATGCAATAGTTAGCCAAAGACTACTTCATGCTTCTTTTCAGAAGCACTCCATCCCTGTTCTGCACTGTAACTGTGACTGAGCACTAAACATCACAAGAGAATGAAAATGCCTCCTGGTGGCCATCGAAATTACAGGAGCTGTCCTCACTGCATAAACACTGGACTCTCTCGCGAATATATATTATTTCCCCTGCCACATTGACAAAACTCTTCAGCATCCATCTCGATCCTTCGCAACCGACCCCTCCATTCCTCGGAAGTGGCCAGAGCTGTCGTTGGCACTTTTGGATCAATTTAATTCCATTGCACTACTTTAGGGGACA
The DNA here is from genome assembly GCA_037975125.1 of Latrodectus hesperus. Taxonomy (NCBI): domain Eukaryota; kingdom Metazoa; phylum Arthropoda; class Arachnida; order Araneae; family Theridiidae; genus Latrodectus; species Latrodectus hesperus. The sequence continues at coordinate 37,852 of JAJQOW010001331.1, read as the reverse complement.
AGAGAACAAACGACAACATTGTAATACTTGTGTTAATGAATAAATTAAAACAAAGCGCTTTCATAAGTTTTCATTTATTGATTTCGAATATATTTACAAGAAATTTTATGTAAATATATTAATAAAATAATTTTAAATATTCATTTTATAATATTGTAAATATAGAAAAAATAACTAAATGCTAGGATTTAAATCCATCTAAATTTGTTTTTGTTTCCCGTTACGGTTGCTTTTAATGTTTCCTAATTTAGGATCCAAAGTATTTGATAAATTTAGGTTATTAAACAATAGAATCTGTATGAAATTATCAACACACAATATATTTATGTAATGAAACAACTATTTATAATGATAGAATATTATTAAATTTTTAATTTTCTTTTTTTACAGTTTGTAAATAAGATTAAAAATTCACTAATTGTTTTATTGACTTATAAATCGATAAAAATTTTTACTCCAATTTAAAATTATTCTCTTTGTTATTCAAAAGTTAAATTTTACAATGAAGTGTGAATAGTACAATTTTTTTCTCACCAATACGCGTTTCACTTGAAAACTTTGGGAATAATACAACACTGTGGTTAAGAAATGCTCAATACTTAGAATTATTTATACTATTTTCTATTATTCGGCTTTCAGTATATTTAATATCTTCCTAGCCACAAATAAATAAACTTGTAATTATATCTATCTTCCTGCATTCTCAGCATTCTTTTCATTAATTTTATTCCATTTTTCATTTACATTTTCACAACTAAAATTGAGCTCAGATGCCATTCTATTGAATTGTTTAAATTTACAGGAATAATTGATTTTATGTTCAAGTCATATTTCCAATTAACATTTCATTGATTTAAAATTAATCTAATAAATTTAAATATAAGTGTAACATAACTATGTCTGTAGAATTGTATCCAACAGTGCACAATATTTTCAAAGGTACTTGCTTCTTTTCTACCTTAATAGCTCCCTCTTAAAGCATTGTACATTAGCTGTATACACTGACATTCATGTAGCTTCCACTCCAACATATAATTACAACAATTTGCTTTTACCATGGCTATCATGGTCTGGAAAAAGTTTCCTCCCCCTTCATGTCAATATCAAAATTGAGGGACTGGATCCACTGGTGATGCCATCTATTGGAGGAGTTTAGAGCAAAGTCGTACTTTCACCTTCGTGGTGCTCTGTTTAAAGCGAAAGACGCACCCTACTGACTTAAATTCGCATAGCCAACGGCATAGCGAGCTTGGCTTATACAAATGTCATAAGTAACAACACAATTTGATTTATATATTTTGCTTATGATAATATCACAAAAATAGTGATTAAAACTAAATCAATGGAAACAAAACGATTTGTTTTGCTTAGAGTTTCTTTGGATAGTCTTATGGATAGAATACTTCCTTTTGCTAACGATCTAAATTACTTTATGATTTTTTATGTGAAAGCTGTTACAATAGATTTAGTTAAAAATAACGAAATAAATTAAAAACTTTAATCTTGATAAATTAACCCTTATTAATAAAATTAATTGCTGAGATGTCTAGAGACCACAAAAAAAATAAGTTTAAAATAAAGGTCAACATTTTACAGCTTATTTTGGAATATAATTATAATTTTAAAAATATTTTAATATTAAATGTTGCATAACAAAGATAACCCATAATAACTTCAAATCTTTAAAATAATTTCCATTAACATAATGTATTAACAAGCTATTAACTGATGGAATGATTATAAAAATCTGAAAAGTGCATTGTATTGACAAAATAAATAATTAACAATTTATTAACTGTGACACTAGTAGAAATTAGAAATAATTTATTGAAACCTTCTTAAATAATTGTTATGAAAATATTAATGTTTTGGCATTAACTTGAATAATGCTTAAACGTTAAACAATAAATAAATGGCCTAATTTTTATAATTAAAAAAACAAAACAAAAATAACATAAATAATAAGTGTATTATAAAACTTGTATTGAAAACATTCTGAATTAATAAAAAAAGTCACTGATTTTTATTTAGAGTAAAAAAATAAAATATATTTATCCATTTATTTTCTGACGGTGAATTAAATCAAAAAAGTATGTTTTCAAAATCTTGTTCTATAACCAAAACATTTAAAATACTCATAGCATATAGTATGTCTATAATTTTATCAGAGGGTAAAAATAATCATATTAAAAATGGAACCATATTATATATTCAACTATCAATTTCTTTTAAATATTGAATTTCTAGAAGGTTAAAATTTTTTTAACAAAAATATTGAAGTGAGCGATAACAGTTTAGATAGTTAATGTTAAATATAATTCTAGAAACTATATTTTATCGGAATTACACTTTTATAAATTTCACTGAGAAAATAAAATCTTATAAACTTAAAAATTAATTTTCGTTTTACCTTAATTTCTTAGGTTTTCAGAAATCGGTTTCATAAAATTGTTTAAGAGAATAAATACCGAAAAAAAGGAATACAAATAATATTCCATTTTTCTTTTACAAATATGAAATTGTTTGCATAATCGTTGCCACTCGCCAGAACTGATGCAGTAGGTTTGCCAGTATGAATGCTTTCCTTAAATGGTTCTCTTTTGAGTCTGTATGTTTCCTCTCCTTAAATTATTTTCATAGAAGTTTAAAACTTAGCCCATGGTGTTTAATGTAAGATTACATATGTAAAGACCATATAATAAGTTCTAAAACTTTCTCCTTTATCTTAGTGCGCGCTTCTAATCGAAGTTAACAAATAATGTATTTTCGACTTTCCTTTTTTTAAATAAGTTAAATCCATCATAAATAAATTGCACGACTTAAATGTATATACTATAGAAATCAAATCAGCCAGAAACTAACATATGAATTTAAATTAGTCTTTACTTTGGCTTATCCCAATATTATAATTATAAAAGTTTACTTGTAAAAACCAGAAAATAGTTTCAAGTGTCAATTTAATAATTACTTTCATTCAACAATATTTCTAATTTGATACTGCATAATTATTTAGTAATTACTGAAAACTGAATTAACTACGAAATTGATGGAAATACTAATTTGGATAATGTGTAATTACACGATATTACTAGATACAAAAACTTAATTGATCAAATATTAAATTACACTTTCTTTAATATGACTGCAAGGAAATAATTTAATGAGTGTTGGACAACACATATTTCGATAATGACGAAATATTTTTAGTTCATGTAGCCAAATTTCAAGTGCACTTTTACTAAATACTGAATAGTACCTTGTGTGCAGAAAAATATTTGTTTTTAATATTCAAAATTTTTTTGTTGATTTTTCTCAATTTATTGATAAAAAAAATCAACCGAAAATTAAAAATATTTTTAAGATAAAAATACTTAAAAAAATTTTAAAAACAAGTTTTTCATCGGATCGTATATTTGTTTTCAAATTTTTTCTCAGATCATTTTGGGATACAAAATATATTGCTTAGGTTTCTGCATTAATTTTCTTAATGTTTTTATGAGTATTAAAACATAATCAAAATATATAATAAAAGAAAGTGAAAAATGTGCTTGCTGCTAAAACTGAGAAATGAGGGCCGGTACGAACAAGAGTTCTATATATATAGTGTGGTATTCCTGTCCATGAAGAAGTTTCCCGTTTTTACCTTAGGGAAGTGCTTTCGGTGATATAAGGGCTGGATGTTTTGGCCTCTAGAAATTTTTAGAACAATCCAGAATAATTTAGAGCATTTCAGAACATTTTGGAATGTTCGGGAATATTCTAAAATATATCGGATCCTTGAGTAACGTTTCGGAACATACTATAATTTTGGGGAATGCTCTAAAACATTGTGGATCATTCGAAGCCTTTTTTGTAAGGGTAATGCTATCTGTTAATAGTAAAAAGTATATAAAGCATGATCCATAGTGTGATTGAAAATCAATTTCTTACTAGTGGAGTGCAGTGAATGAATAAAAAAAACAGTGAAGTGTTAGTAATCAAAGCAATACAAGGATTGAACATAAATCGAAAATAAAGTGCTTAAAGTGTAGTTAATGTATTTTTTAACAAAAAAACAAAAAAAACAAGTGTAACCAAGTCAGAGACTAATTTGTCATAATTCTAACATCGTGTAACCTATTGAATCTAAAACGGCTATGGGACTTCTTCAAAGAGAATATGGGTTATGACAAATTGTACCAAATCTGACAAGCTAATCCAGAACTAGAAATCAAATTCAACGACAACATCTTCAATAAAACCTTATTTGTCTAGAAAATCAATGTGTAATGATAAAAAACCAGGCCTTATTACAACTTGGGATGCCAGCACCATGACAAGATGCTTTCGGTGTACTAAACTTCGAAATTACTTCAAAAGGAAAAAATTAAGAACATCAAGGAACTACTTCAATACATTATTCACAGTAAACCACATATCAATGGCAATCAAAAAAGATTTACATTATCATGAACCGGAACGACAAGAACACTGTTGGGATTAATTACTTAGAGGCACCAGGTGGCTCCGGGAGAGCGTTTCTAATAATTCTATTACTGGCAGAAATACGAACTAGACAACACATCACACTTGCACTGGCATTATCTAGCGTTGCCACCCCCTTAGAGAAGGAGCACAAACTGCCCATTCCGCTCTACAATTATTGTTGAATATAACTAAAGAATTTCCGGTTTGTAAAATCTCAAAAGCATCTGGACGAGATGAACTTCTAAAACAAGCTAAAATTATCTTTTGGGATGAATGCATGATGGCACATAAAACAAATTCACTCAAAGCCATGAACAAAACATAACAAGGCTTGCGAGGAAACTCTGAAGTGATGGGAGAAGCTCTACTTATGTCCTCAGGAAATTTTCGACAAATACTTCCAGTTACCCCCAAGTCAACACCAGCAGACGAAATCGATCTCTAATTACACATATAAATACTACGAGAAACAAAAAATAGGAGAGTTAAACTATCAGAAGACGAAACAACAGCACATTTTGCTCAACAAACCATAATTGAAAACGAATTCATCGACCAAATTTATCCAAACATTATTCAGAACTATACCAACCCGAATAGCTATTTCAGAGAGCAATTTTAGCAACTAAAAATAATTTCACGATATTAACTTTAATATTTAAAAGAAAATTCCAGGTGAAGAGAGAATATACAAATTGACCAATACGATAATAAACGTTGAAGAAAATGTCAACGTCCCTACAGAATTTTTAAATTCTTTGCAAGTACCAGGCATGACAAAATACTGCCTTCTACTGAAAATTGGATCTCCGATCATACTATTCTGAAATCTCAACTCACCAAAATTATGTATTGAAACAAGGGTGGTCGTTAAACAGCTATCAAATAACATCATCGAAGCCGAACTTATAACTAAAAAGAACAAAGAACACATGGTATGTATCCCTAGAATATCATTGATTCCTCTGAACTGCTATTCCAATTTAATCGACTGCAATTTCCAATAAAATTAATCTATAGTTTTACAATTAAAAAAGTGCAATGACAAATTTTTAAATATAAGGTATCAATCTCAAAGACACTTGCTTTTCTCATGGTCAACTTAAATATAATACTCTCGAGTAGAAAGTTCGAAAAAATTTACACATATATATACACCGGATAACAAAATGAAAAATGTTGTTTATAAGCAAATATTGTAAATAGAAATATTGTAGTTAAATTATATTTTCAATAAAAAATATTTATTACTCTTATATTTTAAAGTTATACTTTTATTCCAACAACCATACAATCTCATACCAATTCCCTGAGCGAAGCCGGGTATACCAGCCAGTTTTATGAACATAAAAAAGAAAGCATTCCTTTTAAATAGTTTTGTTCATCCAAATTTTGTTATTATTACTGTATAAGTCGGTCAGTCGATCTTTTTCATGTAAAACAACAAAAGTTACAAAAAACTAAACTTTTTAAAAAACATTACTGAAAGCATATATTTATATATATAGAAAATAGTTTTTACATACATATTATGCATATATAATATAATGAATATGTATTCATATTAATACATAATGTTATTATGTATACAAAATTATTTTACGGGTATTTATGTCTATAGTTTAAAGGCAATAATAGTATGAGATAATATATCCATAATAATATTATTAAAAAATAACTAAAATCAAAAAAAACCCTTGAATATTTTTTACACAATAAAAAATATTATAGCTTTTTATCATTATTAGATTTAAGAAATGGTTGACTAGAAAAAATGTTTAATATATTACAAGATTACAAAGAAAAATCGATACGGAATAAATCTCATGAAGAAAGAAACTCGTTTTAAAACCAACGAAATAAATTTATAATAATAAAAAGTATAATGGTAAGAGAGCTTATAGAGAATTTGGGAAAAAAGATTTTTTAAAACATGCATCATACACAATTCAATTAAGTTTCCACAAATCTTTTCATTTATAATTTTTTAAAAAAAAAAAGTTCATTTCTTTTGCATACTAAGCAAAGTTTTAGAATATAATGGATGGAAAAAAAAAGAAACGAAAGTTTTATGCAGAATTTAAGTGTGGTGGTAACATAAAAAATTTAAAAAATTGTGCCAGCTTTACCGAATATAATACGGTTAAGATTGCTTTACTGAAAATAGTTATTACGTTTTTATTTACAGAATAAGTCCTTAAGCAAGTTTTTAAATGAAAATGCATCTGCTTACGTTGGAAAGATAAACTGAAATAAATTATTTCTCTAGATGGAATTATAACAATTCTTTTTTTAAAAAAAAAATAATATTTCTATTTTCAGAACGGTTTAAATTTATTTTCAAAAGCATTTCTATATTCACTAATGTAAACACACAAAGTTTGCATGTATTTTTGAGACATTGATATTCGTCTTAAAAATTGTAGGAAATTTCCATGAGAGTAAGAGAGATGATTCCTTTAGGAAACTTTGAGGCAAGTTATTTTTATATTCTATTTCATAATGAATGATATTGAATTTTTAAACTCCAATTATCCGAATCGTTTTCAAAACTTCGGAAAAATAAATTAAACTGAAAAAGAGAAAGAAAATGAAAAAGTGGAAAAAAAATAAAAGAAAGGGTAAGAAAAGGAAGAAGATAAGAATCAGAGAGAAAGACGTCATTTGAAGAATTCTAAAACACTCTTTTGAAAATTCCTATATGCCCATATGTCAGTGCTTATAACATAAGTGAATAAATTATGAGTGAGACCCTAGATTGCAAATTGTGGTAAATTTATTTAAAGTGTTGGTAAAGAAGATGACCTTGATGTCCAAGTTGAAGCAGACACGAGACCACCAACTAGTGAAACATTTGCCGGCTTTGAAACCGCTATGAAATGGATAGAGTATCAACCAAATTGTGATCACATGCAAATTCTTACTGTCTAGCGGATTGGCGACTTGGTTGCTGAAAAATAGATGAAGGCAGTGAAACAGCTTACTCTGACCAAGATGTTCAGCAAGCAATGGCTTTCATTTACAAGGTTGTACATACATACTATATCAATGTACAGCATTTGTAAGTACCTCAACATGTAAAGTGTAGCCTTTTCAGATGATTAAAAGTTCTTTTTCTATAAAAATATGTTGTTTTTCTCTCATTTTTAACGCACAATAATTATAATAGACTCTTTTTCCGAAAAAAATCCAATTATTCGCATATTTGATTATTTGGGTGAGTCCAGTCCCAGTTGATTCCGATAATTAGAGTTCTATTTTATTTTATATCTAGTTGAAGATATTTAGTGAATGTCTAAGATATAAGGCTATAATTCCGAAATAGTGACATTCATTTGGATATCTTCCTATAATTTTTAATTTAATTTTTTATCGACAGTTTCCTCACGTGATCTAGATTATCTTTTCAAAAGAAAAGAAAACAATTATCTCAAGACATATGACAATAGTAATTATACGTACATGAAACTTAATATTCGTAAATTTATTTATCTAAATCAATAATTTAAAGAAAAGTAGTTATAAACTGTTTTATTGAAAATTTTCAATCTTGGAATAATATTTAATGGAAATGGAAGTAAATAAACTTCAAGTTCCGTTAATAAATTTTTCAAAGAACAACATTATATCTTTGTCAATTTAATTTGGAAAATTTAATCCTTTTTCATTATGAAAATGAGAAATAACAAGAATATTCAAACTTTTTCTAAGAGAGTATAAGCGGTTTTTATTTATTACAAATTAAAATACTACAATTGAGAGGAAATTGGAATACACGTTTTTTATACTGAATGCCTTTGAAAGCCTTTTTCACGGAACATAAATTTAAACGCTCTCGAAATGTTTTAGATAAATATCTTATCAGTATCTTATCTACAAAACAGTTTTTATTTAAACTATGTTTTTAAGGAATGCATAATCTTACAATTAATTTAATTAATTTAAAAAGAATACTTATAGCATGTAGTTAATTATATTCCGCAAATATAATAAGCTACTGTTAACATTCCAAAAACCTTCGGAATGCTTATTGTACTAAAAACAATTTTTTTATATCAAATATTAAAATTTTCATCAAAAATTTAATTGCACCAAATAACTTCATGTAAAGATCTCGTAATCTCGTAAAGACAAAATTGCTTTCTGGTGAGAATTAAAACATGCAAGTTTTATTTTATTAACTTTTACTTTTTATGAGTATATATACTTTTAAATTAATTTAAAATGTAACTTTATTAATGATTAATATGAACATAAATAACAAAATATACTAAATACGAGTATGAGCATAGGAATGATAAATGCCATACTAATATTCTTACAACATTTTGCTCATATTCTTGACAAAAAAAATTTTTACAAAGCTATAATCCCACGCAGTTAAATTACGTTTGAGTGAATTCCAAACGGAACGATGTTATCAATTACGTCTTTGACAGTTTATCTTCAAAGTAATGAAATTACGTAAAAAGCTAGAAATATTTTTAACAGTATCAGAATAGTATTCGAAATATAACCTAGTCTGAAAAACTTGAGTTCTTAGAAAAAATTCATCACAGATCCCGTATAATCCATGATGCCAAATTTTAAGTTCGGTGATAGTTTTTGGCGAATTTTCTTATATATCTGGCAACCTGGTTTCTATTACGTCATAGACATGAAGACCTATAAGAATTACGCAGAAAATTCTATTTTGGCAACTCCAGTATATACGTCATTTTGGCAACATTTCTTTATCTGCAAAAAAATTTAGAATTTTGCATACTGGATTATACGGCATATGTGCTAAAAATTCTTTCTTTTTAAATTAAATCAAAAAACTAACTGTACTGAAATTAAGTTGTAAACGATTTTTCTAATAAATCTGGTAAAATTTAAAAAAAAACTTTATTCGAGTAAAAGGTGAAATTAAAATAATTGATAGTTAAGTATTTTTAATCAATTACTAAAATATGATTGAAGCAATTATTAGATTATAAACTCAGAAGACAAATTAAGTAAAAACATGAGTAACTTTAATTTGTAATTAGAAATTTTATCCAATTGCTTCATTTAGAATAGAATAATAATTAAAACTTCCTGAAACAAGTTAATAATCATGATTTGTATACAAAACAGATTAAATTACATTATACATTTTTATAGAATAAAAAAATGTGCACAAACATTTAAAATAATCTTAATAGTTCAGAAGGCGTTTTTAATTTTTAAAAGTGAAAATCTTGACCTAATGAATCAAAGTAATCTACAAATCAGGAAGTACTTTCTTAATAAAAAATTTATTTCACAAATTTCCAAGACTTAAATTTTCATTACTGTTCCTTCTAAAAAAAAGAATAGGATTTAATCAACCATCGGGGCTTAAAATAAGAAGGAATGATATTAATGCACATAATTGTGTGTTCCAAAATTATATTTAGAAATAAAATTTACTGTTCAAAAAAGTCACAAATCTCATACTTATACTCTTAACAATTACATTAAAAATAGAGATATTTTTAAAAAATTTAAATCTGTGTTTTCAAAGATATGAAATTTTTTTACTTTTATTTTACTCAATATTCCATGAAATAACTCAATAAATGAAACAATGAGTTAACAGAAGCAAAAATATAAATTTTACAACAATTATTGATTGCTTTTAAAACCTAGAGGCCGTATTTTACTTATATCATTGCCGTTATAAATACTTTATATTTTTCGTTAAATAATACTGAGTTAATTTTGTAATTTTACTGTTTTGTATATATTAATTTTTTTTACATTTATTTTTGCTTGAATTGTTTTTGTTTTCTAATTTATTGCAGTGAAATGTATTAAATTTTCTGCCCGAGTAAATGATGTTTATCCATGATTAAGTATTTAAATTAAAAAAACAAACATTTTTACCGCATAAAAACCGTCATTTTCAATTGAAAATATTTATGAGGAAAAATCCTATCCTATTTTAAATTAATAAAATAAGCTTCGCTTTTATCTAGCTAAAATTATACTTTAAGTTTATTTTAACGAGATTCTAAGTAAAAGATTAGAAAATTTCAAATGAAGAAAAGGATTTGTTTATTATTTTACCATTACTACTGAAAGACAACATAAAATATGAAACTTCATACCCAATAAATCTTTTAAGAATAATTAAATTCTATATTGACAGTTTGTTTTACCAGAATTTACTTTCGCGAAAATATTGCTTTTTCATAGGAATATTTTCAAAACCACATTAAATGCCTCAAACTGTTAGCAGGATTATGTAAGTTTTTTTTTCTCAACTACATAATTATCAAATAACTAGGATCAAAAAAAACAATACTTTTCCATTATATCCACGCTTTTGATCCTATAGAAATAGCATGTTTCTTCGGAGAAACGAAAATAATCTAACGTAAATACGATGATTGTATTGGATCAAAATTTTATTTTAAATTTAAAATATACTGAATTGAATTTGTTTTTGGCAAAAATAATTTAAAAAGTGATAAACAATGGTAAACAACTAAATACTAAATGAAACTAAAGCTAGTTGGCGCAAAAGATTGCTTGGTGATAATTTTGTCGATTAAAAGAAGCATAATGTCACATATCACCAAGGACAAAAAAAAACAAGTACCGTAAAATTTCATTTTTTCTCATTGAAAAAACGTACTATTATATTATTTACATTATTTATTTGGCTTAACAGCACTATTATACTAAGAGATCACCAATGTGATTGCTACCCAAGTAGCAAAATAGCGTGGCCCAATATTGGCAATCTTGCCAAGATAACCCCAATAAGGGACCAATGGTAGGCGTCAAGTTTTCTCCAATATACAGCATGCCAAGATAAAACCAAGAATGGACTTATAATGGGCGCCATGTTTTCCCCAATATTGGGCATGCTAAGATAAGCCAAGGTTGGTCCTATCATGGGGGCTAAGTTTTCCCCAGCCATCCATGATAAGCCATTTTTGGTCCTAGAAAGGTAGCCAAGTTTCTTACCATCTTGGGCATGTTAAGATTTTGCCAAAATATATCATATATAGAGTTAAAATCAATATGGCTACCTATTTTCCTCGGCAGTTTAGTTGCATTTTTGTTTATCAAGAATTTTCTTACTAAATGAGATTAATGTCCTTGAATTTTAATCATTTAAAAACTTCGATAATTGAAGTTTAATCGCAACTGTTTTCATTTTCAATTAATTTTTCAAGAAGTTTTCAATAAATCGCTGTGTTGGTGAATTTGATTTTTCTTACATTTGTAATAACAAATTTTTGTTAGCATGAAAATTTTTAATCTATTTGAACTTACAATTATAATCAAAATGAAATATTTCATATTTTTATGTTTAGATAAATTATATTTTATTTCTTACTTGCAATTGTTTTGTATATTATTAACCATGAAACTACCCTAAAATCCGAAAATATTATTATACATATGTAAGTATTTATCTACATTTATTTATTCACATATAAATTTCCAATGAATGCATTTACAGAATATTATTCCAAAAGAACTACTGTTTCGATTTATTTGGCTTCATAGGACTTTGGAGATGCCCCTGGAATTCATTGTTTTATTTCCTGTGTTCTAATTATGTGTGTAATATAACTCTACAGCGTTTTATAATATCATAATATTTGTATTTTCTATTTAATTTATTTATATACTTATGTAAATTTATATTTTACCTTTGACATATAAAGCCGATTTGAAAAAGCTGCTAATATTTGTAAGCTTGTTTTTTCTAACATTTACATTTGTATTAAAGTTTGGTAACCATGAAAATTTATATATATATATATATATATATATATATATATATATATATATATATATATATATATATATATATATATATGTATATATATATATATATATATATATATATATATATATATATATATATATATATATATATATATATATATATATATATATATATATATATATATATATATATATATATATTAAACATTTGTCCAATTTAAGAATCTTTTTCAACACAGCCATAAATTTTATTTAGCTTAACACCACTCTATTCCTTGGAATTTATTTTTTCCATTATCATCATTGCATTTATCTACGGGGAGTATTCCCTATTTTTATACTGTGTTTTTAACATCTTAATACAAATAGTTTCCTTTCGACATACTTCTTCACTAAAGTTATGTTTTTCATTTAAAATTTTGTTTATAGATTTCTTTCGCAAAACATTATTTGATTGGTAAGTTACTTATTGGTAAACTACTTATATATATTTTGGTACAATGGATAAATTTTTAAATCTTTTGACACCAATTTTCAGTTTCTTGTATATATTAAAAAGCAGCTTTAAATTAATGTCTTGTTTCCTTATGCAAGTAGCATGTACATGTTTCCTTATGCAGGGAAATTCAATTTATTTAATTCAAATGTGTAAGTATCAAAAATGTATTTAAGAATTAGCTTATCTAATTTTATTTATGTAAAGTACTAAAAACTCTCAGTAGATAAGAATTAATATTAAAAAAATTTTTAACTCATTTGTGTCATCAGTAAGTTATACATCATTGTAGCTTTTTAGATTGTTGACCATGTTTTTTTCAATTTTTGTATTTTATTTATTAAGAATTATGTGCAATAGCTTATTCAACATGTTTACATTAACTATGAAGTTATTCTTAAATTCAATATTATACATCATTAACTTATTTGCATGTTAATTTCAATCATAATTTTTCAAACAGTAGGCTTATTTGTCTATAATTTACCAAGTTTCACTGCACTTTAGAGTGGATAAAATGTGAAAAGTTTTAGACAAAAATATTCACAGTATAGCTTGCCATCATGTAGAATTGTACTTTGGGAAATACATGTGGTGAAAATTCAAAGATAAAATCAGTGTTGTGCTTTAGATGAGAAATTAAAAGCAAGTCCTAATTTATAGAAACTACGTACCATATGCAAGTTGTTATATTTTGGTTACAATCATGGCTTCATTTTTATTCCAGGGGCATGGAAACAAAGTTGCAGCTTTTTCTCTTTTATAGTGGTCCTGTTGCCTTTATGAATTCGTAATTCATTATTTACTGATGCACTCAGTCCTTGCCTATTTTTAGTGTTTTAAAAGTGTAATAGTCATTTAAATAAGTAAATTACTTGAATAATGTAATGCAAATTTTTAACTGAATAGCAAATAAAAGATTAATACATATACATAAATGAGATCAGCAAGCATATCAGTAAACAAAATTATCTGAAACTAAAAAACATTATCCAGATTATAACTTTACTATGAAAAAACAACATGCTCAGAAAGTCAATTGTGTTTTTACATTTTTTCATATTAATATTTATATTGCTCATGTATTTTCTAAGTAAAATTATTTAGCCACTGCATAATATTGAGTACCCCAGAAATAATATGTGTCACATTCACATTCTTAAAAACCTAAATACTTCAATTTTTTAAAATATTGGCCCTATATTATCTCTCATGTGTTAAAAAAATATAAAAATTTAAATTCTTATTTTGTAATGATTTTTTCGATATTTTTCATAATTTTTATCAAGTAAGTATTGCAAACTTACATGCCTTGATTCTTCTATCTAAACTACTTACAAAGATATGAGCATTCAACATGTTTGATCAAAAATATAATGTTTTTAAAATGACCAGGCTTACAAAAATGTTTAGGTTTGAAAATCCATATTAGCATGTACTAATGGTTATATTTAAAAGTGAGTAATTGTATAGAAAATATTGTATTTAATCGATCATAGCTAAAGTAACTCTTTAAAATGATATTTTCCAAGAATCAGATTTTACATTTTCTAAATAAATAAAATCAGTTATATTTGGTAAAATATGGTTTGTACTTACATCACACACAAAACAGAAACAATATTTTCTATAACAATTTAATAATAATTGATTCTTTTGGTATATTTTAGGTATTTCTGTGGTAAGAGCAATTCTAAGAAAATGTTTTAATTGCTAATAGTTCTTCAGATTCTAGCCTTCACCTGGATGATGTCAGCATCTTTTTCACCAATGTAAACTCAAAATCTAAACCCCACAGAATATATGTTGGTAAAATTGCCTCAAATTACACCTGTAAGCTAATGGCCATGTGAAGGAGGCTTTGAACCTTTACTACTCCAAAGTGATCCAAAATTCCAATGGACTTTTATTATTCTTGGATTCTAGACCTGTCTTCCAAGCCATTTAAAGGGCAACCTCACACACGATATCATCCACATTTTTCAATGGATACCAGTGCATGTGCAACAACCTGATCCTCACTAATGCTGATGCAATGGCCAGTCGAAAATTACTTCGCGCTTCATCTCGGAAGCACCCCAACTTTGCTCTAAATTGTAACTGTGCTATCACCACAGCCATTGTCAAATTAAGAAATAAACATCTCCAGGGAATGATAAGATCTCCTGATACCATAGAGTATATACTGTAGCTGTCCTCACTGTACAGACACTTAACTCTCTCCCAACCGTATTTTAACCATGGGATATTGGCAAAGTTCTTCGGATCCATCTCCATTCCCCACTCAACTCCTCTATTCTTGAAAAGTTATAGATGTTGCCAGAGGACTCTTCTGGATCAGTTTGATTCCATCACTTTACTGGATATGACAACAATAAATTTTCCAGGTGAGTCATACATCAATTGATCAGTTTATTATTTGCATCTTGGACTGACTAAACTAAAAATTTCACTATTAACCGGATCATATTTTGATTTGTAATTACATAAAAATGTTCTTAAATAAAAAATGATAGATTAATAAAACTTGTTCTGTACTTAAACTGGTGCTGGTTTTAGTATTACTGTAGAAATTTCATTTTAAATTATAAATTAATCTGAATTATTAAAAATCTAAAGTTGTATTTTTGTAGTTAATAGTAAATATTGAAAATGATAAACTCTGAAGATAAGAATAATTTGTTTTACATTTTCAGCAGAAATTAGCAGCCTGTGTAAAGGATTTTTTTTAATTATATTAAATATTTCTGATGCAATTTCAGTGTCAATATGTCTAAAAATACATTAATATAAGTTATTTAAATACTAATTATTTATAAAAGATTTGACTAATGGTAATTTTACATTCCTTTATTATATAAAGTATCCTATATAATGTTAATACTTGTGAAGAATGTGCAAAAGAGTGTTTATTTTGTTCTACGTAACTGTCACATTAAATGAACTCTGGCTTAGCGCTTTATGTAACCCGTGAAAATATAATCTGGATAAATTATATTTATACTTTTCCATTTCGCCGGCGCAAATCTCGCCAAGCGCCAATCAAGTCGTCAATTGGTGAAAACACACAGTATACACAAAAAAATGTTAATAAATGTTAGCTATAAGAATATTTTACTTTGGAGGCATAAACATTTTAACATCGTTTAAAATTTTTTCAAATGGATTTTTCGTTTCCCTTCTCCACAAAAATTTCGCAAAATAACTTTCCAGATGATGACGTGCCGTACCTCTGTGCTTCTTTTTTTCGCCATTTGGCGCTACACTTTCTATTTTTTGCGTATGCGTTCCAGTTTCAGGATTGACAAAACTGTATTTGTGGTTCACTGTGAACTGTTTGAAACTTTCCTGTTCCAGTTTTTCCTTGCAGTATGATTTCCATAAATCAGAATATATTATAGTTCCTTTTTCAATATTTTCCTTAATGGCTTTGAATATAGTACTCATGGATCGGTTTGGCACCTTCACAAAGAAACATTCGTTTATCTCACCTTCTTGTCAAAATCTTAAATATTTTTTATGTGAATTTGTTACGATTATTATTTTTTAAGATATATTTTTAAAATCCGATTTTTTCTAGAGAGATTTATGGAATTATTACATTTGTATATATAGCAGCATAGCATAAAATTATGAAATGGAAAAAAAAGTTGAAATGAAGTTGTTGATAGTAAAAGGCCGTCACATGTTTTGAAACGTAGCATTAAAAGGTTACCAGCGGAGATATTCCCCCAAGCGCCGGTTGTATCATTTTTGGCGACTTTATCACCTGTGCCGGCGAAACGGAAAAGTACCATTATATTTAACACTTATATCAACTCTTCACCCAACCAAAGTACAATACTTTCTTAGTAATATAACATTATTGATGTAGTGCATTAATTGGTAACTCTCTAGATTGGTGCTAAGTACTTTACATTTGTAATTCTTAAGTGAGTCACATAAATTTTAGTTTATTTCCATTTTGTATTGAACTTTGAACTGCACATATTATTTCTATCTAGTAAAGAATAATAAATTAATAAGACTTGTTTAGAGTTCAAACTGCTACTAATTTCAGTATTATAAATCACTATGAAACTTTTATAAATTACTCTAAAATATTCAAAATAACTATCAAAAAAATACCTGAAGCTATATTTATCACTAATTTTTAATTATTTCTGTTGAAAATAATAAACAAATATTGATAGCTTTTTTATATTTTCAACAGAAATTTGTGACTGGTGTAAATTATTCCTTTTTAAACTGTATGAAATATTTCTGTTATGAAATGGTCTCAGTAATCTATGCATAAAAATACATCAATAGATCAGATATATATATAATTTATATTATTATAATTAATTATTACTTAAAAGTATCAATAATGGTAGTTTTGTATTTCGATATCCTAAAGTTATATCTTATTGAAAGTTGTTTACATGAATAATTGCCCATTTTTATTTTTTTATGTTTAGTGATGTGTAGAGCCAATATAAGAACATTGGCTCTACACATCATGGAGTTTGTGATCCATTAATTATGACCCTTTCCAGTATATAGTGGTAAATTGCTTAAAATTTTCCTCGTAGGATGTTTTTCTTTCAGCTGTTCATTTTAATATTTTTTACAGTTACAAATACTCTTAAAATGAACAGTTAAACAAATATTAAATTACTTTATTATAAGATCAAATGCTTCTTAGTTGAAAGAGTCAACTATTGATGGCATATCCAAAAAACAATTTTTGTCTTGAAATTTTTTTAATTAAAAAACTATTTTGAGGTAGAAAAAAATTTTGATTACATTTTAAATATAATATATGGATGTGTAAAAAGTATTATTGTTCTAATAATTTTCTATCTAATAAGTTTCATATACCTAACAAGTTTTTATTGTTAAATTTATAGATGCTGTGTTTTAGTCTTGACCAATTATAGTGAAAAGGCAGCTTTAGTGATTACATTACAGAGCAAAGTTTAAAGCTGTGTGTATTGAAACGGAAGTATATTATCTAAATTACAAAAATATTTGCATTTTGTCAAATAAAATATTTTAGAATTAACTTCTACTGTCTGGTTAATATTTTCAGGATATAATATTTCTGCACCTGGGCAACTTTTATTGAAAATTGATGTTGAGCTATAATAAATAGTAAATAGAAATAGAAAATAATAAACGAATAATGCACAAGTTTGTTCATATTTATGTAGTTTCTTATGTTTAAAAAAAGTAATATTTTAAAATTTGACAGCGAGATGTTAACTAGAGTTTAGAAATTCAGAAACAATTGCTAGTTAATATCAAACTGAATATTTTTAATTAAGTGTAATACAAATTTTGATACGTTTTTGTTTGAGATAGAGCTATAAGACAGAAATATTAATAAAATAAGGAATTTTTTTCTTCATGAGAAACAAAACAAAAATGATTTGAAGTGTGTGATTCTTAACTTAGTTTCTTGCAGAAAACAATTTTTAATTTAATTGGAATTCACTTTATGGAAAAAATCAATTTAGTAAAATAAAAAAATTGTAAAACCATGTGATTATACATATTTATACACAGATAATGAAAATTTGAATACATAAGTTTTTATTGTTAAATTTTTATGTACTGTTTTAATCTTAATAAGTGTTCAGCAATACAGAAATATAATCTACTTTTAATATCTATATGATAAATTGACCATGTATTCACAATTGGTAGGTAGTAAATATTTACTTTTTTTACTTCACTTTTCTTACTTTTTTGCATGTTAATCTCAATATAATGTGATTTTTATCATGTAACAATAATTTGTAAATTGTGCTAAAATTTTAAGTATTGCTTAAAATTTTAAGTAAAATAATTGCCATACTTGAAAATTATTAATTTGCATTCCATTTTGAAAAGTAAACACAAGTGACAGATTTGTTATTCTTAAGTATTGCTTAAGAATAACAAATCTGTCACTTGTGTTTACTTTTCAAAATGGAATGCAAATTAATAATTTTCAAGTATGGCAATTATTTTACTCATGTAAGATGCAACAATACAGGTTTGAATGAAAAAAATTCATATTTCCTGCAATAATTTAAAATAGCTTCCTCTAATTTATTAATTCAAAATAAACTCCTTTATCAGTATGAGCTACATATAATGTAGATAAAACTATAAGCCAAGATAGAACCTATCTTGGCTGCCTAAATTGGACCAATTTTAGCAGCCAAGCTTGGTCCTAAATGCGCCGCCCAGATAGGTCCATTGTAGGTTGCCAAGCATGGGGGCCTATCTTGGCAACCTGTTCCTACATAACGAAATGTAGACCATTCAGGATTGGCCCAATATAGACCACCAATACTGGTCCTAGACAAAGTCGCGATTAGCCCATATAGGGCCAAGCTATTTTGCTACGTGAGTAAATCGTTTCAACCAGAAATAAGCACTGGCGTTTAAAAAAGTGTTATCAATAAGTGATAATTGCTTAGTTTATAAAATGTATTGTTTTTTAGTAATTTTTGAAAACAAAAAAATTTTAAACAATACATGATGCTAATGGAATATTTATGACAATAATTTACTATTTTTTTCTTTCCCGTTACAATGATTACCAAAAACAGGAGCATAATGGAAAAGTACCAGAAAATCTTCCAAAAGTTTAACCATTTTCCTTTTGTCGCAGGAAGTGTCATCACGCTTTGATACAAAATGAAGAATCTCATATTAAAGGTTATCGTTTCTTTAGTAACAAGGAAACTCTGAAAACATGTATTGGACTTGAACAGGCAATCAAATAATTTACTTTCACGAAAGGATAAAGAAATGATAAGGGAATATCAAATTATATACATATAGTAGAATTTTTTAACTATCCGAATTACACCCCATTCGGATAATCGTAAATTCAGTAAATTTTTCGTAAAATTTTCTTTTTTAATTAATTATTGTATGTTGAAAAATGGGAGAAAAAACAATATGTTTTTAAAGAAAA
Organism: Latrodectus hesperus; assembly: GCA_037975125.1. Classification (NCBI taxonomy): domain Eukaryota; kingdom Metazoa; phylum Arthropoda; class Arachnida; order Araneae; family Theridiidae; genus Latrodectus; species Latrodectus hesperus. Next base: position 18,182 of record JAJQOW010001331.1, on the reverse strand, counting down.
AGAATTTATATAATGAAAAGACAACACTTCTTCATATTAAGGCATTTACAAAGGCTGTACATGAATACAATATCTATGCACAGTGCAATAAATAAAAGTCATTGTTTTCTATCAGGGTAAACTGGTTCACTGTATTCATCCATTTTCAGGCAGCCAAGTCACGCATCCGTTTGACAGTGAGAATTTGCATGTAATCACTCTCGGACTGATGCTCCATCCACTTCAAAGCAGTTTCAAAGCCCGCAAATGTGTTGCAGTTGTTGTTTCTCATTCTCGTGACCACTAAATCAAGTCTATGAGTTCATACACCCTCAAAAAAACCAGTATTAATAGGGGGTCTTGAATCAGGTTTTGTCTGGTAAGTGGGCTGTGGGAAAAAAAAATCCTCGGCAAATCTTTCCCTAGCGGATAGTCCAGTCTCTGCTTCATCTTGGACAATAAGGTCATCTTCTTCTACACTTTCAATAAGTTTACCATCGTTTGCAATTTGAAATCCAGTGTCTGTCTGACTCATATATCTTCAGCACTAACTTCTGAACACAGGAATTTTAAAAAAGATGTTTCTGAATTCCTTGTGTGACATGCCATTCTCATTGTCTTTCTTCTCTTTCCTTTTTTTTTCTTGAACTTTTCCCTTTTTCTCGTTTTCGGTCTCTTCTTCAGTCTCATTTATTTTTCTGGAATTCTGAAAATTATTCATATAGACGAAGCTAAGATAATTGGAGCTCTACTACACTTGAAAAAATATATATATATTGAGAATTTAAAATTTTATTGAAAAACGCTTACATAATGAAACTATTTTATTTACAAATTTTTGTTTCAGCTATAATTTTTTTTGTGAATCGTTTCATGTATTGCTTAAATAAAACAATTTCATTGATTAATTTTCCTTCTGTTCAAATGTATATGTAGCTAGTTTATATATAGGTCTGTATAAATTAATTATTAAAAAATCAAAACACTTCAAATAAGAAACCTTGTAATAAAGTAATTTTAACGAAATTTATTTAACCGTATTATAATTCTAAATTGATCAAATATCATTTGATAAGCAACTAATGTATTAAAAAATTTATACTATTGAAAAAATTGCGTTTATACATGTATAGCTCCAAAATCATTTTTTTCTCTCTCTAATTTATTCTTTGTTTAAAAATTTTCTCCCAAAATCGTTTAGGTGTCAGTTTGTTTTGTTAGAACTTACTTTCCCGAATGGGAGAATTACAATTACTATTCTTTTCATAAATTCAAACACCATGCTAAAAACACTTTTATTGACAGTTTCTTTACTTAACTAAAGCTAAAAATGATTTGCGGTTCAAGTTTATATTGCATATTTAAAAAGTTCTTCTTTAAATTGCACTATACGTAACACTTTTAACACACAAAACAACACTTTCCGCTTTTAACATTTGTGTTTAGGAAAAAAATCAAAAGCACTTAACTTTGCCATACTGTTTATGCGTATTTTATATTCCATCTTATATTAAGTGCCTCCACTTTATTTTATTTCTTATGGAAAAAACATAAAAGAACATTTTAGAACATGTATAATAGGAACCTTTTATATTTTCAAATGTCTTCATAAATTTTTTACATTGTTTTCTGTTTCAAGTCACGTGAGTAACCACGGGGCTTGAAAAAAGAACTTTCAACAAATATGCTACAGAACTTATAAATTTAATAATTTTTCGTAACTTTTTTAATTTTCGCGTTCGATAATTAGCTATTTATAAAATGATAATTAAAAATCCATTTAACGAGGAACTACCTAATAACTTTTTTAAGGTATTATTGTACAAGAAGATTTTTATACAATAATATCTATTTTTCATGGGTAGCATAAATTCTATGTTCTAAAAACATGAAAAGCAATTGTTTTTATTAACAATTTATACAAAAATAAAAAAAATTTTGAAAAACAAAAACAAATTACACTTTTATATTATACACGTATTTACATTTATATTTAAAGTGTCTAGGAACAATGAAAGTTTTGAAATATGTATGAAATTATCTGTCTCATTGCATCTGTTATACTATGCTTTAATCCCTTGTTTATTATTTATTCTGCTTAAGTTATGTAGACTACACATTTTCTAAAATATTTTTAGCTATACATGCAAAAACGTAAAAAAAGAATTTTCCAAATGTTAATTATTTCATATTTAGCTATATTAAAACTCGTTGTATTTGAAATTTCTATTTAAATGTAATTACGGTATAATAACGGACCAAATATTACACATTTTAAGCAAAAATTCAATGCTAAGATATTTTAAAAATCGAACGACACGATATTTTGAAATTAAAGATAGAAACTAGAACTAATTTTTATCAATTCTATTCCTTAGACAAAAAAAATAGTTTTATTTTAATTAAAATCTGAAATTCAACTTTCAGTTATCTTTTTAAAAATATCGATTTACATATTTTTAAAATAAGGCAAAATTGTACTTTTACCATTATAAATTACTTCAAAAGATCCAATAATAATTTTATATGATATAGATATAGATAATATAAAGCTCTCTGTTAATACATTTTAAAACAATAAATACAATAATAAAAATTCAATACCAAAAAATATATATTACAACCTAAAGCAGCTAAAAATGCCGGTATAAAATAGATACAACGTGAAAAACAATAAAACTAGTTAGACAACATTTGAATAATCACTGAGAAAATACAATACAAAGAATAGGAAGAAAGCATAGGGACCACGTCTTCATCAGGAGGGAGATGGTCAGCTATACAAATTAAACACTCTTTTCTGAGATGCAAAATGGACATATGTCTAAAGATCTTCGCGCAATTCCCCCGAAGAGTGTTTGTATTAAAAGAAAAAAGCACAAAGATATTTATTTCAAAAAATAAAGTAAAAACGTATATCAAAGAGAAGTAAACAAAACCACAGTAGAAAGAACTACAGATTGAATCTCAAAATACCAATACATGTAAATCAGGACCTATTTAAATACTGGAATAAAGCTAAAATTGCCAAAAGTAAATTTAAAATTGGAATAAAGTTATAGTTGCGAAGAGCAATTAAATTCAAAAAGCTAAATTAGTTTAGAAACTTCTAAAATTTGATTCTTTTAATTTTTACTTCCAATCGTCGCCAATATTTAATTTTCATCTTCAGTGAGATGTAAAACAGAAACATTAACTAAAACAAGCAATATTAGGACTTTTCAGATAATGTTAATGATCTACACCCATTAATTAAATCTAGACTAAAAATTTTCTAAATATTATCAATAATTAATCCAGTGTGTGTGTGAGAGAGAGAGACTCAGTTTTCTAAAATATTTCCTCTCCATAAAAATATATAGGTTATTTTGTTCCTTTATTCATCTCAGAAAACTTTTGTTAAAATTTTTCTCATTAAAAACTATATTGATACATTTTACTGGATGAATAAAGGAACGAAACTATGGATTTAATTTTTTAATAATTAGTATGATTTTTAGTATATTACCATGGAAGAAATAAACTGCCTTTGTTTTTTATAAATTCACACATTTATTTCCTCTATTTCCTCCTTCAATAAAATTTATGCTGAGCAATAACACTTAAATTGGTGCTTTTGGGACCTGACATATACCAAATATGTGTCAAAATGCTTTTAATGAAAAAGCACTTACATCACGTTTTGCATTTTTCTTGACATATGTACACAACTGTTTTAGAAATCCTCTGTCTTCGAGAAATATACGCAAAAAAGTAAAATCTGTTGCTCTGTTGAAACTGGCAACAAACTCAAAGAAAGAAAATGTAACAAAAAGCTTTAAAAAAATATTTTGCTTATGCTAAAGAAACAAATAGCTTTAAAATAAATGCCAAAGAGGTTTTAATAGGAAAATGTTACATCCTCATCCATAATCAAAAGGTATTCAGGGAATTCTTTGTCGTCTCTTTGTCATGATAAATGCTTGATTTTCAATAGCAGATTCTAAGGATTTTGGTGCATTAAAAGCTTATTGGATTTTTGTTTGAAAAGTCTTTTTCAAAAAAACTTGCTTTGTTCTTTGCTAAAAAAAATAGCATTCATAGTATTCCTTATAAAAGTGTAAAGAATTCATATAACAAATAGGAAATGTTCAACATCGCTCTTTTAATTTAAAAAGGCATCTATTTAATAAAATATAAAAAAAGATTTCCATTTTGAACGAAACTCGGCACTGGTGTAAATAGCAGAGCACTGAAAGAAATCGTATTCATACAAAGATATAAATAGCATAAATATTCATCTAATATGAAAAAAATCAAGGATTTTTCCTATATACAATATAAATTGTTTTGTGCAATTCATAAAAAAAACGTTAAAAAATATATTTTAAAACATAAATTTGCGTTTGCTCTTCATGTGCTAGAATAAATTGTGTGAGATGAGATTAATCCTACTTCATACTAAAAAATTTATTTATTTTAAAAGTTATACTATTTTTTCCCAAAATGTTAAAATAGACAACTAAAAATTATTTTCATAAAGTAAAGCATTTTAAATAAAAACATTTTCAGCGACATTTTTTTAAGTCAGAAATAGACAAATTATTTCATTGTTTCAATTTGAGCCTAAGAATTTTCTGTTACTTAACATTTATCTCACATGTGGCTAAAGAAAGTTCATTTATTTATTTCTATGTTGCTTGAGTTTTTTACATCAGCTCTAGAGAGTAAATCCCTGTGTTTCCATATCTCATTTTTCTCTGAAATCATTACACATTTTCTATTGGGCCTGCTCTATGATTGGCTATTGTACATTTTCCAATATGCTATTTCTGGCTTGGACAACTAATTATAAAATTAATAAATCTTATTAAATTTTTAGCAAGGCTGAAAAACTACAGATCACTTGCTGAAACTAGTTTAAAAATCGATATTTCACTATTGTTATTTTTATAGATACTGGTTTCAGATGAAGAGAAAGTCTAGACACATTACCAGAACTGTATTAAAAGTTCGTATCAGTGGTCTCAACATTTTGCATAAATAAACAGCATTTCTTTGGAGAGGAAAACATTTTAATTTTTTTTTTTTTTTTTTTTTTTTTTTTTTTTTTTTAATTACAGAGAAGTGGAAAGAAACCCTAGAATAAAAAGGACTAATTTAATTAGCGTTTGAAAAATGTTTTTTTCCTAGAAACTGATAAAATACAATACTTTTCGTATTTATTCTCAAGCATTGAATTAGGATTTAGGAAAATTATTTTTCGCTAAAAGGAAGTGAGAAAACCAAAGCAATATACGTTGAAAGGTAAATAGAATAACAGAAAAGTATGGTATTGTGGAATGTTGCACTTCCATTTGCAACTCGATTTGATAAATAAATGCAAATAAAAAAATAAGTTTTCAATCAGAAAAGAACGTGATTGGTATTTAGACTGATTCTTTGTCGGTTCAGAAGAGGTAGAAAATGAAACAAAATTTAAACTACTTTGACTTCCAACTTGAATCCTGGGTTTCTTGAGATGCAATTTCTGAATTTCTCAAATAAGTGGAGATTGATTTATTTTCAATTGTTTTGTCTGTATCTTTTTCTAGTAAAGATATAACGATTTATTCACAATTAAAAATCCACAAATATGGTATTAGAAGGAAAAAACCTCTGTTCAAAATTAAAAATCCACAAAAGGTATTAGAAGAAAAAACCTCTGTTGTAATTTCATTCGAGTCTCCATAAAACTGAAGTTAAAAAAAAGTGAAATGTGGAAGTATTAAAAAATTCAAGAGTTAAATTTTAAAGTTAATTATAAATGTTCATAAATGCTGTATTTTTCTTGAATTGTGTTACATGAAATTATAAAAATAAATTATAACCATTCGTTGAAACTGCATTAAAATGCATTCAGAATATGTGTTGGTGTGTTGCATGTGATATAAAGAAGCTCCGTACAGTAACTACAATGAACAGTGACACCTATCGATGAAATACGGGACTAGCATTAAAACTTTTCAATATTGTTTGATATCTGTATGAAAATATGTTATACAGGCCATGACTGTACACATATGTAATGGGAATGAAGTTAACAAAAAAAACCCTACGTTCCTTATTTCCGGATGAACAAATATTAATAGCGCCATGGTATCCTAATGGTTAGATTATCGGCCTTCCATCCGGAATGGCTGGGTTCGATTCCCAATGCCGCCAAAGACCCACCGATGACATGCGATTTACGTGCTCGTTAAATCTATGGAATCGAAAGTCCTGTGGTCGATTGTTGAGCTGTTACCATGGGTGTAATGGTGTGGAGAAATTTTCTCCCCCTCCAGATCAAATTCATGATTGATGGAGTAGATCCTCTGGTGGTGCCATCTATTGGAGGAGTCTTAGACCAAAGACGTACTTTCACCTTCGTTGTACTCTGATTAAATGAAAGACGCACCCTTCTGACTTATTTCCCATAGTTGTTGGCTAAAGAGCTTAGTTATGTCCAAGAGTCATAAATAACATGAATATATCTATTTTTCCATTTTAAAATATTGTTATGAATTAAGCATTTGCTTCAAGATATAAATACCTTCGTAACTGAAAATATCTTCACTAAAGAAATGAAAATTACCATTTGAATAGAAATGCACTTAATAACTACTCCTATTTGAAAACGCAATACTAACATTTTTAATCCTGGTGGCGTATTGTTAGCGCTTCGCGCTCCCATGGCACACTTCCGAGATTCTGTTCTCGAGTCTTCGTGTTTGGAAAGATCAACTCAGCCTTTCATCCCTTCAGTGGGTCGATAAAACTGAATACCAAACACATGTTTGGAAACTAAACCCGGTTTGGCGTTATGCTGACCACGTAACTGGGACATATGCTTTGCACCCCAGATCCTTCGGTCATGAAAACAATTATGGACATTGAAGACCTTGAACTCATGAGGTTGTTGTCCCATTGAGTTTAATAAATACTAACGCTTATTTACTGCCAATGAACATAATAGATACGCTTTTTAAATTTTTATTATTGTACAATATTTTCTTTTGGCTGAGTGGTTGGTCTTCGTTCTCCGAAGTAAAAATTTCTTAATTAGATCTCACAATCTCTATTGAACATTAGGAAATGGATACTATATTGCAACATGGATATCTGATAAAGCAGATGCTTTGTAATTTTTCGAATTTCGTCTCTTGTAATACAGAAAAACAGCCTACTATCCAAGCTTTATTTGTCACTCATCGATCTCTTTGTACAAAGACAATATTCGACAGCTACCTAAATGCAAATGAATTCCGAATCATTACAGCTATAGATATCTTATGTGAGAATCGAATTCAAAGCTGTTGAGTAGAAGGATAAAGTGATCTCCCTCTCTCTCTCTCTCTCTCTAATCATACAACCATCCATTTGATTCATCGTGGATAAATTCTAGAAAAAAGGCATTATGTGAAAGATATTTATAAAAGAACTACTTTTAACTGTTATCTACACAATATGGTATAGTTTATTTTTTCTTTAAGTGGAAAGGTCATGTCCTATTTACTCTTTACTTCGCATTAAACAATATAAATCATTTTTAACTTAAAATATTTTACTTCACATTTTATTGCTTAGACAGCTGTTATATATTGAAATTTTTACATTTCTATGAATTCTATCGAATACAGTTGCTCTAATTTCGGAAAATCTATGTTAGTTTACTTTACAGAATTAGTAATCAAGTACTAGGGAATCTTTTTAATAATCTATAAATCTAAAATAGGGTGCATTATAACGCAAAATTGAATATGACATTTTAGAACAATACGATTTTTGTTGTGCACATACTTTGTTTTATGAAAGCACAGCAAAATTTGAGTAAAAAATGCTAATGTACACAAGAAAAGAAATATATTAGATAGCTATCATACTTAATCATTTAATTGAAATTTTATTTCTTTTAATTTAAAAAAAGCATAGTATTTCTAACCGTAAGCACAGAAACAAAGCTAACTCCCCTTGAACCTATTTAAATATTTTTTTGACTTAAATTTTCTTTCCTAACTATCCAAAGACTTTCTTTAAATCCAAACTTATCTAGAATGTAAATTAATCTTAACCTCTAATCTAAAAATTAACACATTCCCAAAATATAAATTCCTCGTAAATATTTGTTATGTCAAATTACATTTTCTTTGGCCATTCTAATAAAAAAGAAATTTGAAAAAAAACTTCCCCTATTCATAATCAAATAGTCATAAATTTCATTCGAAAAAAATTCATTTTATACGTATTATTATTCGAATATTTTCACTAAAAAAAGTCATTAAGTGCTGCAAATTTTTGTTTTTATAAATATCAGGGGAAAAACAGGTAATTATGTTTATTGAAACAAATCAATAAAAACTTTAGGTTTTAAATCGTGCTCTATATTTTTACGCATACATTTAATATTTGCATGTGATGAAAACTATAAACATGAGCATAAATGCAATCAAAAAAGTGAAATATTTAACAGCTTTTTTCACAGTAATGGTCAAAAGGAAAATACTGAAAGTTCTATTACATACTATATTTGATTGTAAATATTTGTATACTTTGAATAATTTCAGTTCCCTGTGTTCTTGAAAATATTTCTCTCCTCTTTCAAACCTGTTTTCTTATGAAAATTAACTTTAATGTTCTCATTTTTTATGCCCTTTTTTATCGGATCGTTTTTAAATTACAGAATTTTCAACATTAAATATTTTCATATTGCAACAATTTCGCTTTGGAAGATCTTCCGCAAAGTTACGAAAGAATTAAGAATATAATTACAAGATAATTTTAAAACGTTAATTCATTTATTATACCAAGTCATACAAAATAATTAAAAGTTATTGTATAAAACACAATTCGTCTAATTAAGAATTTCTTTTTGGTTCAGCTGACTAAACCATGTTAACATTATATTCCAGTTGGAAGGATTAATAAGCACAACACAACGGATTCATCAGCTGTAATTACTATCTCCATTATAGATAATATAAGCCTGTTCCTATCCAAAGAATGACGCTTACTATTAAAATTATAATATTATCCTTAAGAACATCTGTCCAACTTCGTTGACCAACAGATAAATCTGGTGAAGATAGCTGACTTGGCTCAGAAGATACTAGCCACCGCCTTCTCTGCTGAACTTTTAGACTTGACTCCAATTCAAAATTTTCCTTTTGCCTTTTCTTTATCCAGTTCGATTTATTCCGCGGAATAGAACGATTCCTTCGGCGTAAGAGAAGAGGCATTTTTGTGCTCAGGAATTGATAAGAGTGACTTTGTTATAAAATGAGACTTCTGCAATAAGAAACACTGAAATTATGATTCATTTCTACATGCAATTAAATTTAATTTAATAATTGTTAGTCCATCGAATATAAACTCGAATATATAGTAATATTTTGCACCAAGCAAATTTTAACGACAACTTTTGGAGTTTTCCATTTTCTACAACACATAGTGCAAAGAAAATAATATATTCTATTGTGTTTCTGGATAATGATAAACTAACGAAAAATAAAATTCTCTTAAAAAACTTCATTTTTTATAAACTTAAAAAAACTAAGTAGATTGCTTAGAAATAGAGAAAAAAACACGTTATTTGAAAGTATAAACAAAATACGCCCAATATGGAAAAAAACAAATATATCCAATCAACACAGTTCAAATGTAATAAACTTTTATTTAAATAAAAATGCATAAAATCATCATGTATAAGAAAAACAAAACATAAAACTAATTTTTAAGTACGTGACAAATTAAGCAGAAATCTAATCGTAAATAAAAAATAATATAGTTACTTGACGCCGCCTTTTCTCAACATCTATAAGAGAACATACCTTTCATGGTAATTTAGAAATTCCCTGGCATATATATTCAGCCAAATATGAAGGAATCCGTCTTTTACATGATTCACGTCATTTTCTCAAGTTAACATATGACAAATTTATTATTTTTAAAATTTTGCAAAACCAACAGTAGGGCACAATGAATGGTTAATAGCATGTTGTTCAAAAATGTGTATCTTGGGAATTAATATATTCCTCAGAGTAACATGCATTAAAAACCTAATTAACTAAACATTTAAATCCATGCAACAATCAAATACAAGGACCAGAACAATGCGGCTGCAAGCTAGAAGAAAACGATTTTACTTTCACTTTAATATTATGCCATGGATAACCAGCTCGATTCACGCGTGCCAAAGTGGAACTTGATTAGAAAACAATAGCATTAGAAAATTTTAAAACGAGTAATGTTTTCAAAAACTTTTTTAAAACCTATAAAAACTCTGTTCTAATGCAATTGCACACAGCGAGGATCTGATTAGTTAGGATGAAGTTATTGAATATGAATCTCCTGACTTAACAGAATATTCACTAGAGTTTTATGTTCACTAGAGGCAGCTGGCCTAAGTTAAATAGTTGGTGATAGCAATGTCTTTCAAGAAAATGGGCGCTCCGTGGCTGAGTGGTCTAAAGCATCACTGCTAATCGCTTGAGAGCGTAGGAGTGTGGGTTCGATTCCCACCATGGCCCTGGGTGTTTTCTTCGTTATTCTTCTGTGGTTGTACATCTGTCATTGTGCTATTTGTCCTATTATCGACGAAGACTTACAAGCGGATATCAAGAATCAAGCATACAAGTCTGAATATATGTAATGTAATAAAATAAATAAATCAAGAAAATGATGCTTCTAGGGATGCAGGGTCAAGTATTGGGAGTCTTCTGTTTGGTCGTTGTTTCTAAATTACGAAGACATCCACCTAACTGGTATAGCCCAACTATGTGCTATGTACTTTCCACGACGATTATTGCACCAACATACAGAGAATTATGTTGGTGCAATAATCGTCGTGGAAAGCAGCATTGTTTGATACCAGCACAATACGATAAAACAGCATGATAATTAAAGTTCCTAGAAGTTCTTGACCGAAAGAGACTGAGATTCTTTGGTTGTTTGGTTCATATAGGCTTAAGGTTTTGCTCGGTAATTAAAAAATTGCCGAGCAAAACCTTAAGCTTTCTCTAAGCCTTTTTTTTTTCGGTTTTTGTTTTAAGCGTATTGGGTTTTTTATAACCATTATGTTCATTTGATTTTGATTATTACTATGTTTATGAATAAATCTTTGTAAAATATGAAGAGAATGTTGCAAGATGTAATTTTAAAACTGTTCATGATGCGCGAATCATATTTATCTTACAAAATTCTTCCACGCTTCTTTGTTTGATATGTAGAGTTAGTGTATCAATACCGAAAAAGTTTAACCTAGATTAACATTTCAAACAATTGCATAGTTCAGTAGCAAATATCCTATCTGATTGGGCGTATCTTAATGTCTCATTAAGATTTGCAAAAAATAAAAAAACTACAAATTCAAAATCTACGTTAATATTGACTACCTAATAAATATTTAAAGTTAAATGTCAAATTATAAAATTTTTTTATGTATACCATGATTGAACTTATAAAATTATATCTTGACTACGGCTCCTAAAGTCACATACAGTGAGTGTAAAAAAAATTCGTACACTACGATAATTGATTTAAAAGAGATCCGTTCATAGAAATTATAAACATAAATTCCATTTTAATTAATTATAAATATATAGTAGAACATATTTTCACTAGTTGCATGTGAAATTTACACGAAAATAATTATTATACATGAATAAATATTTACAAAACTGAAACAATCCAACATTTGTGCTGTAAAAAGTATTCGTACATCATGCATATATATTGGCCAATACAATCATAATATTTGAACTAATACCTTGTAGGATATGTTTTAGCTCGAATAACTACCTTGAGTCTCTTTGGCATCGATGCCACCAATTTTGCTGTTATTGAGCTAGATATGGCGTCCCATTCTTGATTAAGAGCTGATTCCAAATCATTTTTATTAGAAATATGTTTGTATCCAATATTTTTATCAAAAACGACGCATAAATTCTCAATGAGGTTGAGGTCCGGCGATTGAGGAGGAAGTTTTATGAACTTTGGGGTATTATATAGTATCCAGAGCCTTGTGTTTTGGGCTGTGTGCTTGGGGTCGTTATCATGCATGAAAACGTAATCACCATTCACACCCATTTTTGCTGCACTAGATCCTAAATTATTATTTAAAATGTCAATATAAAGTTGATGATTCATAATACCTTTAATAAAGACTAATTTGCCCACCCCAAAAGCACTCATACACCCCCAAACAAGCAGACTTCCATTCCCGTGTTTCACTGTTGGCACTAAATTCTTAGGATGCATTTCTGTATTGCGCTTTCTCCATACCATTCGTCTCCCGTCCGATCCAAATATGTTGTATTTACTTTTGTCTGTAAAGATAATCTTTTTCCAGAAATCTGGACTTTTATTAATGTATTGCTTGGTGAAAGACAATCGCAGCTTCCTATTCTTCACACAAACAAAGAATTTTCGTCTAACAACACGGCCATGAAACCTTCATTTCTGCATGCAATTCGAACAGTACTTACGGAGACTGCTGTTCCCATGTTCTTCAGTTCTGATGTTAATGTAGGAGCACTTATTTTGGGATCCTTCTTTAATGAACGTACCAGAAACCGTCTGTCAGATGATGTCAATAGACATGATCACCCAGTACGAGAACTGTTTTGAACCTTTCCAGTGGCAGCAAACTTTTTTATGATTGACTGCACAGTTGAACGGGGTCTACCAACCAGATCAGAAATTTTGTTGTACGATTTACCATTTTACGGAGCAATAAAATCAGTTCTCTTTCGGAAACACTTGTCTCTTTACTTTTACGACCCATTACAGAATTTCTAGTTTCTCACTACATTAAAATTTCCACTGAAGAACCTTTTAAGTAATTTACAAGATGACATCAATTAACTACATCTTAATGGCTAAGCCAATCACAAAATATAACTAAAAAAATTTGCTTTACTTTTAGTGTACGAATACTTTTTACACCACAAGATGTTGGATTGTTATAGTTTTGTAAATATTTATTCATGTATAAAATTATTTTTGTGTAAATTTCACATGAAACTAGTGAAAATAGCCTCTATTATGTATTTATTATTAATTAAAATGGAATTTATGTTTATAATTTTTATGAACGGATCTCTTTTAAATCAATTGTTGTACTGTACGAATACTTTTTACACTCACTGTAATTGATTTACTTATATTATTTTGATATCTTCATTACTCAGATTTACCTGAACTAAATGTTATTTAGTAATTGTAATAGAATTAGCCTGTAAATAACATTTTTTTACTCTTTTTTCCTGACACACAAAAACAATGTTGAAAAAGTTAGAACTAGCACTCAAAATTTATTCTTTTCAGAGAGTGGTACTGTTCACAAAAAGGTTTGTCACTTCTGCCCTAAACAAAGAAACTACATCAACTCGGAGGTGGGAATAAATTCCGAGCTACAGTCCTGGCCTAATATAGCGCTCTATCACATACACATCCTATAATTATGCCTATTCAAGACCCAAACAACAGCATTAATTAAATAGTTTTCAAAATAATTTCTTTTTAATAAGTTAAAAATTATTCATAACAAAAATACATCTACTATACAATTACATATCTGCAATTCCAGTTCCTTGCACAAACTACTTCATTAAAATTATCGACACTTCATTTTAAATCTAAATTTTATTTCCAAAAAGTAAATTTCATTAAAAGAGAATTAAGCTATTTTAAGTAACTACTACATAACTGTTTTTGTCGGAAACGAGTCAAATAAGTTTTACTAGCTTTATTACAGCTTTTTGCAATTGTTCAACCGAAAACTTCTAGTACATCTATTTCGTAATGTTTGTTATTATATATAATTTTGATAAAATAAAAAACTCAAAATTTAACATTTCTAGTATTTACGCTAAGAAACTTATTGTTCCATAATTTTCATATTTCTCTTTTAAACATATTTGTATTTTTAAAAATAGTTTTCTGATAGCTTTAAATAAACTTATGATTCATGACTTACGATTTTCTTATGCTTCATATATTAATATTTTTTTCCAAATAACAGGAATTCTAAGAGAATTTGGTTAGGGAATTTACTTAGTATTAAAATAACAAAGTTTCTTCTTCTTCATTGGCCTAACAGCCCAGGGTGGGCCTTTGCCTTCCTCAGAAGTGCATACCAGGAACCCCTATTTTTGGACAAGGTCATCCAGTTTGTCACTTTTAGTGTTTTTATGTCGTTAAATAACAAAATTTAGCATAATGTAATTCTGATTGAAGCAATAATTTTTGCATAGCAATAAAATTGAAAAGTTCCCTTTTATTAATGTGTTTTATTTTCTTCTTTACGATTACTTTCCACACAAGGAAAAATTCACAATCAGGTTCCAAACATTAAAATAAATTACAAGCCTCTACAAACACCTGTTGTAGTGAAACTCTATAATTTCAGAAAAACTCCGAGGAAAACCCAGATTTGTTTTTAATAATTGAATGACAGAGACAAAGTTTCAAAACAAATATAATAAAACTTAATAATTTTTACTTTTCAGCATCTCGCTTGGCTTATTCATTCCTCATGTGCTTTTTTTTTTTTTTTTTTTTTTATTTTTACTATCTCTCATCAGATTTTTGTTGCTCTTTGTTCCTTCGTAATTTCTTCTCTTTTATCCTTATTTGTTTGTCGGACGTCTTACGGCTCCATTCAGGAAAGTCGAGACAGGCAGGACAGTTGTACTCTTCGTTTACAACTTAAAACTTTCAGCTACACTCATTCTGCTCAATGGGGATCCAGTCTGCAATCGTGGATTCCTTTTTTCTGTGACTTCTCCTTTTTTAGAACCAGTTTTCAATTCTTCGTAATTCTCATCTTGGCTCCTCCTCTTTACACCATTGGTTCTCTAATAGTACCTCCTATACTTCTATGTGGGATAGGACAGAAATCTCTCCCCCTCAGTCCCGACTGGCCAGATTTACATATAAAAAATATTATAAAACGCAAATGATCTTGAAATTTACTCAAGACCACACGTTCATTCCAACAGGAAAAATTTATTTGTTTATTACACTTGTCTCATCGTCCCAACTTTTATTTCATCCTTTCCTTAATTTTCCAACAGCATAGTTTGAAAGGAAAAGCTCTTAAATTTAATGTGACAATAAAAATATAAACAGTTTTCTCAGGGTTTGGTTATGTCGTTTTACACTACGACAACATCCACATCCAAGATGACAATTGAACCCATAAACTGGGGAATCATTAGAAATAGTTTCTTTACCAGCGATTAATCCAAAAAAATTTTAAATCATTGAAATAGATAGAATTCAATTGTATATACACAAACTGAGTTTTTTCAAACTCTTGAAAATATATATATATATATATATATATATATATATATATATATATATATATATATATATATATATATATATATAATTCTTATTTTTTGAAACTAATATATCTATTTCTAATTTTTGATATCATATATATTAAATCTAAGAATTTTGTCTTTCTGTAAATTAAAAATTGTTTCAAACTAAAATATATTAAATGATTATAATAACTTATTAGATATTTGGTTTAATTCTTAGTTCATTGTATCTCGATTTCACTGTTGCAATGTACATATAAAAAGAATTAAAATGTGATTTCATTTCGATCAAATAATTAAAGGGAGAATTATTTTTTATTTCACTCGCAATTTTCGTGAAGCATAACATCTTAAAAGGTGCATTTTTGGGATATTTTTTAATGAAACTTTAAGCAGTTTAAACATTATAGTTCAGATTTAATTGCTATAACATTTTCGCTACAATTTTCTTAATAATTATACTTGGTCTAAAATATTAATAAAAATATTTTTCTGAATAAAAAAATGATTTCGTTTAATTGTTACTGCATTACGCGAATAAAAAATAACCTAGAATTTTTTTTAATTAGAAAATCACAAAATAGGAATTAGAATTTTTTGGAAAGACAAAAAAGTATACCTTCATAATTTTGTATTACTTTATCGTAGATTTAAAATGAAGTTCGTGATATTACAAGATTGTGTTTTTAATTAAACTAATTATTGAAACAAATACAGTAAAATAAGAATTCTAAGTATTATAATTATTTAAAACTCACCAGAAACAACTAAAACTTCCGTGTGAGAAAGAAATGATAAATTTTCTATTTGCCTAACTGCGATATATAGTTCACGGCTATCAGTTTCGAAGCTTTATGCCAACTGCTTATAATGCATTGATGTGAACGAAATTTTTATGAATATTCAATTAATGGAAAATTTTAAAAGTGGTTCCGTCATTCGAAATATAGAAAAAGGACCAAACACACACACAAGATCCCCATAAGATCTGACCTGCCACCTACAGTAGTATTATTTAACTTAGTGAACATTGTACTACCACAAGTTATTTAACGTTCCCCTGTCGCCATCACAGTAAATAAGACGGATCTTCGTTTAAGTTGAGAATCGAACACATTGAGTTCTGATAATGAGAAAGATTATTTTCCCAATCAGAATTTACGTATTACATAGGGTGCTATATTTAAGTAGATGCTCACTTAACTACAGGTCACATGTGATCCTTTACAGATAAGTTCTTGAATGCGTATGACTCATTAAAATTTACTATCACAATAACAATTAATAATAACTTTAGGTTTCTAAAAAATCATTTCACTATTCTAAGTTTTTGTCGTAGTAATAGTTTTCGAAATTAGGAAATTACAATTATGAAATAGATATAATTTAAATCAAGAAAAATTACTATTTATTACATAAATGTTAAATTGAGTTTAGTTGAGTGCGCTTTCAAAAACTCAAGCATTAATTCAAGTTAGCTCCGTTAGTTTCAACTCAAAAGGAAATAATCTAATCTTATTTTTTAGCTTATCTAAATTCAATTATTAAAAGCAAGAGCAAACATGGACATAGCTTTTTTAATAATTTTAATAATATTTTAATAATTAATAATATTTTACTAACATTTAATAATAATTTAATGGCTATAAAATTTTTACATAACTGAGGAAATTGTTATGCTCCCAAGGCACAGGTCCGAGGTTCGATCCTCGGGAGGAGCAATGTCGACTCAACCTTCCACCCCCTTTTGTGATTTGATATAACTGAGTACCAAGTAGGATATCAAACTAAACATTGAGGGTGTCACGTGAGGCTGACCACTTAACAAGAATATATGCTTCACACCCCATGGTTTTCGGTCAAGCAAACAGATATAGCCACTGTAGGCCTTGGCATTATAGGGCTGTCGTTGCACTGAGTTTAGTTTAGAAGAAACTGTTGAAAAGAGTTCATTGATGATAACAGCTATGACAGTTATTAAATCTGAACTTTGCATTCTGCACTTAATTTCATTTAGTCAATAACAGTTAGACCTCAGACTTTAACTGAATAAACTTTTACGATGAGTTTTCAAAAAAAAAAAAAAAAATTCGAATGACCAAAGAAAACAGTAGGTTATCGTCACATTCACCAAAAACAGAAATATGTGAATAAAAACTAATTGTTAAATAACATATTTATGGTTTTAAAATAAGGAGCAAATCAATGTGTATCGATTGCAAAATTATTTAAGCTATATAGATATTAGATATCGATACATACATCTGGTATGTGTGTACGTGTATGTATCTATGTGTATGTATATATATATATAGATAGATAGACATATATATATATATATATATATATATATATATATATATATATATATATATATATATGCATCATAGTTGTCCACATAAAATTGTGAATTACGAAAGTAATTTGCCGCCTCTTTCTCAGAGAAGAATTCTGTGCCTTACAAAATACTATAACAAGCTAATTAGCTATAACGGGCAGCACAGATCTTTTAACTACTTCTTACATTGGACCAGCAACCAACGACTAAAGAAACACAGCCCCTTTTCCTATGCAAGGACACTAAATCTCCCTTCTTCGAATGTAGAGGGTCAATCATTGAAACCACTGGGAGCTGGATTAGAACTTGATGGAATAAACTTCCATGAGGAGCTCCTAACAACTGTAAAAAAGAAACTCAGAGATTCCGGCTCTCTTGAAGCAACTGGCACTTGAAACAATCCATAATATCCCTCCATGTTCTTTAAAAATCTATACAGATGGTAGTAAAGCTGTGGGGGAGTCTCGGGCAGTGAGGTGTACATAACACAGTCTCCGGAGAACTAGAATTTAAAATAAGAAACCCAGATAATTGTA